>JASSUY010025273.1:0-30434 GCA_032466535.1 Forpus xanthops
TCTCCAGGCTGCCCCAGCCCAGCTCTCTCAGCCTGGCTCCAGAGCAGAGCTGCTCCAGCCCTCGCAGCATCTCTGTGACCTCTGGACTTGCCCCAACAGCTCCACACATTTTCCTTGGTTGATATTCAAAGTCATGTAATGACCTGTGGTGTTCCTCCTAGCATGTTATAGGTGTGACGAGTGGTCCTGTGGGAGAGCTGAATGATTGGAAATAGGAGTCCTTCTTGGTGATTCAGTTTCAATGTCTGTAGACAAGACAAGAGTTTCTTATGCCTCAATTTACTTCTTTCAGTGTGGTACTTTATTTAATCTTCTCATTGATCTGAGGCAGAGGTACTTAATGTGCTTTGTTAGTCTCTAGAGAATTGTAAAACTCTGAATAATTAAATTCTGAGAGAAAAGATAAAAGTCAAGTGTTGTGGAGCACTGCCTTCAATAAAGGGCTTTTTTTTTTTTAATAGAAAAGAATTGTAATAATTAAAAGGAAGCCAATTCTATTTCTCCTACTTAGCATGAAATGATGTGTTCTAAAACCAGTGGCTGTTTGAATTCAGTCTGCAAGAACTTCATTGTGATCAGATGCAGCCAGAAGGGGGGAGTGTAGGCTAATCTCCATGGGAAGAGGAGCATCCCTGGCCCAGTGGCCTGATCTAATAGCTGTAGTGGGGCAATGAGGTAATAAATACACAGTAATCAGAGAATTAAATGCTCACTGCTGCCCTACACAGTGCTGTGTATAGGTGCTGTATGTTATATATACTACAAAGTCGTCCCTGAGCTGTTAGTAAAAGGCATGTTCTTGTTTGATTTGCTGCACTTGGAATTGAAATACTGATTTCAGGTGTGTTCAGTCCAAGATTAATAACAGTGTAACTCAGCTAAACCAGAACTATGGTTTAGTGTACTTACTGGACTAACTTGCGCTAAATCATGATCTGGCTCAACCTGAAATATCTGGGGACGAGATTATGGAACAAATCAGCGAAATGCACGGTTGCAGTTTGCCCCCACTGGCTTTTTAGGGAAGATAATGTCCATTTTCAAAGTGGTGGTCAGAGAGCTGCAGATCTTTGAGCCTGAAATCTGTACTGAAGGAATCAATAGAAACTGTAATAAAGAATTTAACTTCTGAATACCTCTCTAAAGGTGCTACACTGGGAAGGTCAGCCCTACATCCTGATCTTACCAGAGCTCATTATGGAAATCAGAAAGCCCAGGTATAAGGGCTGACACAGGCTGCTTGTTTTGCAAGGCTCTTCCAGCACAGTTGTTTATCAAAGTTTCTTTAAAAAGAATCTGAACAAAGACCTGTAAGAGAGAAGGTCCTGGCATAAGGAGATGAGTGATGACAGGGTAGAAGTAAATAGCCAGGGCCAGTGGAGTTCAGCATGAATCTCTGCTGGGGCCTTTGCTTTTCCTTGTAATTATTGAATAAACTGGAAAAGAGAGTGAGTAATGAGGTGACAAAGCTTGCTCTTATGGATCTTGGTGACTAAGAAATCAGATGGCAGAGGAAATTCAATATAAATAAATATAAAGGGATGTGTGGGAGGAAAAACACTCCTAACCTCGGTCAAAAATGATTGCTGTTTTGGGCCAAGATCCCAGGTCTGATAGTTCCAAGGAGATGCTGGACCCATGCTCAGTAGCAGCCTGAGCCCTGTTGTTAAGAATTATTACTCATGATTAATAAAAGGGCCTGGACAAAGCAGAATATAGTTTTGTACCTGTTTTTAAGATACAGGCAAAGCACAGTGCACGCAGTTCCTGTCTGTCAAAGGATGTAGTAGAAATAGAGGAGACTGAAAGGAGAACAAGAGCGTTCAAGTGTGGAGCAGCTGCTGCATAGGGAAGGAAGAACAAGTGGCGACTGCTCTGCCTGCAGGAGGCATGACAGAGGAGGACACAAGACAAAGCTGGTGTCATCCCAGGTAGCCTGGAAGAGAGTGAAGGCTGATAATGTTTAGAGAAATTGTGGTTGCCCAGAGAAGCTGTGGCTGCCCCATTCCTGGCAGTGCTCAAGGCCAGATTGGATGGGGCTTGGAGCAAGCTGCTCTAGTGGAAGGTGTCTCTGCCTGTGGCAGGGGTTGGAACTGGATGAGCTTTAAGGTCCCTTCCAATCCAAATCATTCTAGAATTAGTTACTGCCTTTTCAGATACAGGACTGGGATCCATGAAATGAAGCTGGTAGGAGCTGGTTCAGACACATGAAAGGATGTGTTTGGTTGTGCAGCCAGTGGCAGGCATGGTGAGATGCTGTAGGGCACTCTGGGTTCCAAGTTTATGTGGTTCCAAGGACACCTAGGTGAATTTGTGACAGAGAAACCTACCATGGATCCTTAAATACATAGGAGCAGCACCTGACTTGTGAAATCTCTGAAGTGGACAATTGGAAGGCTGGGAAAAGTGTTGACTAAGCAGGAGTCTCTAGTATATTGTCCGTACATCCTCCTGGCTAACATCTGCTAGGACCAAACTTCAAGTTTGGTCTGGATGTGGGTCTGACCTGGTAGAACTGTACTGCTGTTTGTAGTTCTGTTTACTGTATTCTGCTGTGCTCTTGGTTTTGCAGGTAAATCAAAGACCAAGGAGAACCGCCAGTCTATCATCAACCCAGACTGGAACTTTGAGAAAATGGGCATTGGGGGCCTGGACAAAGAATTCTCTGATATTTTCCGGCGAGCTTTTGCTTCTCGAGTTTTTCCACCTGAAATTGTGGAGCAAATGGGTGAGTATAATCCAGAGAAGTATGGCTGGGTTATAGGATACGGCCTGCTTCTGGTTTGTAAAGGTTGGATATCAACAGCCTTATGATGCTGTGACATAGCAGTTTCTTGGGGATCTAATAGACTAACAAAGCCTGTTCTTCCCCTTTGGCTGCTGAATATGTTTCTTATTCTTGTTACTTGGCTATAGAAGGGGACAAAGAAACAACATGAACACTCAACACTGAATGAATGAGGTACATGGTTTAAGTGAATGCTTTTCAATTGAAATTCTTTTGGATACTGCATTTATTTATAGCAGCGAGACCAAATGCTCCTATTCCTCACTTACTGAGCTGTCTGCATAGTTCAAAGGAAATTCTATCTTAATGATCCTGCTCTATATGTTTAAATATCTTTTGTCCTGGATTGTACGTCCAGTCGCATTGTAAACCTATGTCCTTCTCACCCAGCAAATAGAGCATCTTGTGCAACCTGTGCTTGATCAGATTTGAAGTGCTGGAGAGGATGCACAGGCTGTGGCACACCTTGGGGTTTGTAAAATAAAAGCTCAGGTTCCAAATATAACTTTCTGGGGGGGAGGGCTGGGGGAAGGAAAGGCAGTCCCATGACTTTGTAAACATGTGCTGGCAGGCGGCTAAATGGTGCTGGTTTTGAGTTGTAGTAAGCAGTACACAGCTGCAGGTGTCTTATTTTGTCCCATAAAGTGGCTGGGGATGTTATAGCTGGTCCTTGTTCTCAGAATATAACCTCTGTGGGTTCATATTTAAGCTTGGAACCTGTAGCTGTATCATTTCTGTGTATGTTTATATTTCTTGATCCACCTTCCCTCTCCCCACAAATGAATTAATTGAGCTTTTGATTACAGAGCTGATTTTCATCAGAAGATGTGTTCTGTTTGTGTGTGGCTGTTTCCAGTGCTTGTGGAATTGATGTTCAAGTTCCCTGTGAAGTGAGTTAGGTCTTTCCTTAGTGATTTGAACACTAAAGAAGAAACACTGGAGAAACGCTGCAGGCCAAGTCCAGCTAGTGTGTAATTCTCTCCTGCCTTTTCACTTTGCATCCATCTGGTAGCCAAGGCTTTCTTGGGTCGCTGGGTTTTTGCAGCTGTAAACAAGTCAAAACTTCTCTGTTTCTGCTTGACAGTATCAAATACTTGTATTTGTTAAATATTTATGCAGAGAGAGGAAATGAGAGAAATGGTGTTGGCTGTGGAAAGGAAAGCTTCTACCTTGATACTCTGTTGTGCCCAGTTTTGAAATGCTGCTGACATCTGGCCTTTGGAAAGACCAGCATCCCTGGCTTGAAATATTCTTACTTTTGAAGCAGCTGTCATACATATTTGTGGCTGCAGTCCTTAGGTGTAAGCATATGTTAAGGTAAAAGGTGTACCCTGTGGAAATTCTCATCAGTGTCACTGGGCTGTGATAGGAAAATGTTAGTAGATTAGGGATAATTAGAGCTTGTTTCTATTTTTTGTGGCAGGGTTGGAATTAGGTGATCTTTAAGGTCATTTCCAACCCAAACCATTCTGTGATTCTCTGATTTGATGATAGCTTCTCCTGTTCAGCTTCCCTGGCTGTGTGCAATCTGACTGTACAATAAGCAGTCATGTGTCACACTATGATTGCATTCCCTTGCTATTATCATTAGCTGGATTAACCAGTCAGCTGGGCACTCATTGGGAGTGATGTTCACCACCTACCTTTACCATGGAGGGCCTGCATCTCCACCAGGTACCTCTGGAGAAAGGTGGAATCCTTGCTGACTGCAGGAGGAGGTTGTGGAGCTGCTTTGAAGGATGTGCTGCTCAGGTGGTTCCTCCTCTTAACTGGTGTTGCTTAATACAGGAAGAAAAAGATTCTCTGAAGGACCACTTGTATTTTGATTACCCTGGGCAATGAATTAAAGGTGTGCCATAATATTTATATAAATACACAGACCCTTACATGTGCATGTTTACACACATACTCCACAAAGCAGCATTTTTCTGGTAAGAAGGTAGGCTCCCAGCAGAGCTCTCAGCTCTGTGATGAACCCCAGGGCTAAAGAGCTTATCTGAAATGTGAAAAAACAAAGCTTTCTGACATTCATTTGCTTGCCTTAGTTATAACTTGCTCTTAACTATATTTCAGATCTGAAATGTCAGTGTGACAGCTGTTCACCTTTATATGTAATTTATTGGGAAAGGAAAAGAAGGAATTTGCTTGCTATCTGGTGCTCTAGTGCTCACCCAGGTCTGGGTTTTGCCCAGTGCTCACAGACTGCAACTCCCATGCCAAATGCAATAAATATTTCTGTCCCGTAACTGCATAGAGGCTCTATAGACCCTTCAAAGATTACTTACAATTTGTGTGTGGTGTATCTAGCTTCCAAGGAATGTGCTGGGTTTGGAGCATATAAATCAACAGTAGTTAACCATATCATCCAAGGGTGTAAATGCTACTCTGATGGTACAGTCTTTGGTTTATCCAGGAAAAGAAGCCTTAGCTCAGCTTCAGCTGGTCATTAAACCTTGCCATAGCTCCCTGCTGCCTAAGGGGCAATTTACTTTTCCCTACCCACGCTTTTCCCAGAAGAAATGGAAATGAATAAATCTGGACAAGGATTGAGGAAGGTGTCTTGAAACAAAAAGGGCTCTTCTTTGTAAGTGCTCTCTGAGGCCTCCCTAGCAAGGATGCTTTAAAGGAAGGAACTTTATACTTGCAGGGCACTTTCAGCTGGGAAGTGATTTTTCTGACTTGGGGCACATTAATTGTTGTAAAGGCCTCTGAAAAAGCAGATTCTGGATGTACATATTGTTACAGTTAATTAACATGTACAGAAATCTTTGGTGAAACAGTTCTGTTAAAAGACTGAAATAGAACCTGAAAGATCCCAAATTCCCCACCCTGTCCTATTACCATCACTAAGTAGGCAAAGTCAGACTTTTTCCAAGGTGATTTCTATTTCCTCATAGCCCTCTTAACATGTCCTCTGACCTCTTGGGATCAATTGGTTTCAGAGCTCTGTAGTTTTGGGTACAGGTCCCTGGATGAAAATGAAGTATTAACAAAACACAAGATGAACATTCACATCAGCAGATAGTCAGGTATTATTTTCTTCCTTGGATTCTGCCTGTGAGGTGGAGGCTTGTCTTTTAAGCTGCCTTAAAAATGGATACTTTAATGTTCTTGAAGTACTCAGATATTAAAAGAGAGAAATAATAATAATGGAAAGGATCTCATGCAGTCTATTCTTAAAATAGGATCAATTTAATGGAAGAATGGGTGTCAGACATGTCTAACCTGTAACTGAGGTGACAGAAATGGCAGAGTGTCTCAAGAAAGCCTATTGCAACGCTTCCAGCATCCTCACCATCAGCAGTTTTCAAGTGTCTGTTCTCAGGCTTGTAGCAGTTCATCATACATTGCTTATTTCTGCTAATGGTTTTGGAGGAGGCTTTTATGTACTTGTCTGTGTTTCTCTTCAGTATTCTCAAGGCAGAGATCTCAGATTCTTCAACCATTTTCATAACCTCTGGATCACCAGTCTTGTTGCTTCTGTTCCCTTGGTCATTTGTTCACCGCTTAGAAGCGTGATGACCCAAGCAGGGCACAGTAGTTGAAGTACTCACCAATGCTCAGTTGGTGGCTTTTGCCTGTGCCTCAGTGTATATGCCTCTTTATAATCCTCAGGAGGGTGGTTTTTCAGTTTTGCAATGTGCATGTAATTATTGCTACCCCAATTTAGAAACTTGTGCATCAAGTTATATTGGTTTTAAGTGAATTGAATCCTGCCCATCAGTTTACTTCTTGATCTTGGTTTTGTGATGTGCAGGTGTCATAGGTGTATTCTCTTCCATCTTCCAGGCTATTAATAAAAGCACTGCATACCAGTAAATTCAGGCTGGATCCTTTCTCGTTGTGCTTTAAAGTTTGTAGGGGTTTTGCCATTAACTTCATGTTTTTCCTTCCTGCTTATGAAGATTTATAAGACCTATTTGTATCTTTATGGAAGTCTAAATCTCCCTCTATTGCTTTATTTGCTTCCTCATAGAATCATAGAATGGTTAGGGTTGGAAAGGACCTGAAGATCATCTAGTTCTCAACCCCTCTGTGTGTGACATCCTACCCTCTCCTAGAGAGAAGTTATCTCAGGCTGATCTAATAAGTCCCTTTTGGCTGTTTCTTGTATCCTTGGTTTTTTTTCCTACCTACTTGAAGAGATATTGTGCCAGAACTTTCCAGGAATTAAGTTAGTGATAAGACCAGATCACACAATCAATAAATAGTTGAGGTTGAAAGGTTTAGCCCAAGCCCTCGCCTCCCTTCCTTTTCCCTTTGTAACATTACGGGTGACGTTCACTTTCTTCCCCTCAGTGTCTCCCCCACCCTGTCCACCTCTCAGTGACTTTGAGATAATTTCACCCACTCTGAGTGCTCTTGGATGAAGTTCATGTCCAGGTAATCTGCAAATATCTCAATATGCTTGAGGACTGCCTCTTGCCTCTTGTTCTTTTCCTGCTCCTGTTTCCTATTCCTGCCAGTTTGTCAGTGATATTCATAATAGTTGCCACATAATACAGGAAGTCTTCATTTGTGTAAAGAAGCATTTAGTAGTTTGAACTTAGTATTTTCTTTTGTTAGCTTTTCTTAATTGAGAAGTGTATCAATGCTTCCTCCTGATGTGGTGATAAAATGAAATGCTCTACTCAGGCTGTAGCACATGGTTCCCTGTGGCCAGGGAGGCTAAATCTGGTCACTTAACTTTTCCTCCACATATCTAAAGACCTCTGTGTGGACTTTGCAGAGGACTGCTAAATGCATTCTTGGCCTTTGTATCAGAAAGGATGCAGTAAAACTGAAAGCACTTTGAAGGAAGTTATCACGATGGACCAGAAAAGCTGTGGATTGGCTTGAAGATCTTCAACCTTGGAAGGAGACCAGTGGGAGAGATATGGGAGAGAGGACTTCAAAACTCTGCATGGCTAGGGAAGACCAATGTTTACTCTTTTGACACAGGAAGGTGGAAATGTGGAGATCTCAGATGGCAGGCTTGGGAGGAAGGGAGGGGGCTTGGCACCAAGTATGCTACAAAGAATTTCTGTGTTGATGGCCATAGTCAGGTACTGAGAAGACTTCTGCTCTTACTTCATCCGGCTGCAGTTGTGGTGTTAGTTAGCAGGCAACATCACTACTTGGCACCACAGTTTTAGTCCAGCTGGAGAACCAGGCCTTGAGACATCCCAGTCACCTTGTTGATACTTGTTTATGCTCTAGTGCTGTGTGGGTAAGTGTTCCAAAAGGCATTTACAAATTACACCATGTTGACTTTGTGAATAGCAGAAGTGAACCAGCTTTATTCCGAAAAGGAAAAAATGCTGTTGAGATTTATGGCTATTAACATCCAGGTGGGAAATGCCTGTAAACATCAGCTGCTGTGTTCAGCAATCCATCCAACAGCTCTGCATAATCTTCATCTTCAAGTAGCTGCATTCTTGTAGCTTCTCTGCTAAGAGGCAGAGGCGTTTACTCTTCTACAATGATGACTTCTTTTAAAGATGGGTTTTTTTGGCAGATGCTCTTATCAGAATCCCCTTTTCTGCGAGTCCTGATTTTGTTTGTGTAGCCAAAGGCATTCTGTTGGGAGCGTCTCTAAAGCTGATTTATTTTCATTTTTATCAAATTCCATCAGAAATTGATAAATGTCCTGCCATTGTAATAAATCTAGTTATTATCTCCTTATATAGGCATGCATTAAACTTCTTACAACCAAACCAAGTATGCTGAGAAGGCTATAGGAAGACTTTACTGACTTGGTTGTCTCCTCTTTGCAGTGACAAACAATTTGACAGATCAAGAAACTGGCTACTGAGAGTCCATTTAAGATAAATCCTTCTGGTTTAGGTGTAGCCTTTGCCCTGTCTCAGCTTTGAATTAAAAGCCCAAACAAGTCACTTGGGTCTTACTACTTGTTGGTAGCACATAAATCCAACAGGAAGATTATCTGGAGGCTGGAGTAGTTCTGGGTTTACAGGATGAGAGGAGGGGAAAATCCCAATCAGCTATATTTTGGGGGAAATTTTGCCTGTGTGGCAGGTGAAGTCTGGGAACCCTGATTTGACTCAAACCTTCTTGAAGATGAAGGTGCAGAGATAAGCATCTCTCCCTGATGTGTGCAGGATCGGTACTTCACATCCCTGCAGTTTCCCCAATAGGTTCATCTCGATACAATCAGACCAGAATGCTTTGATTTTAATTAAAAGGGGAATTACACTCTGAAGGAGAAAATCCCTGTTATACTAAAGCATTCTTCTGATCTCTCAAAAGAAGTGACTAGTGAGAGCTGAACAAATACACTTGATCTCGTCTTCGGGTAAGTGACGTTATGGTTCAAAATAGCACTTGTCTTCTCTTGGTAACACAAGTAACTTCCCCATTCTTACCAGGTTTTAAGTTTTTTTCCCTGATGTTTTGTGCAGAATGTTTCCCATGTTGGTGTATTTTAGTTCTTGTTAGCACATTTATTCAGCCTCTAACGGTATGTCATTAAATTTCATCATTAAGTGTCGTGTTACAGGAATGACCTTTGATTTGGAGGCATAAAGGTAAGCTGAAGGAATTAGAGATGTCTGCACTGCTAATCATTTGGGTTTAGAAGATTCTCATAATAGTATTGACATTTGGGCTGCATTGGTGAAAACAGCAAAGAGGAGATAAACTTAATCAGAATTCCTTTGTGGTCCCAGGATCCCACTGTGATCTGAGACATCACATTTGTAGTTTGTCATCACCTGCCTATTTTAATTAAGTCTTCCTTGCGTTTAGAACTTATTTAGGCAGGTGACCGTAGCTCTACAGGGAAATCTGTACTGTGGTGGTTAGTGGCAGTTTTATTGAGAGAGGAACTGATTGCCTTAGTTTCAGGAATGTTCTTCCGACTAAGACCCAGCTCTCAATGTTGCTCATTCAGTGGCAACCAAATCATGAAGCAGATGGTCAGTAATGTCCTTGATGTTCAGATGTGGGGGAACTAAAGCCTGAGTGTGAAATACCCAGCATTGGCTGAGCTTGTTTGGGTATAGCTTGGTAGCTGTTCAGTTGTCTCTGGATATCTTCTGTGCCCCTGAGCTGGTATTTGTGCTCTGGAGGGGTGAGTAGCAAATGATATTAGAGTGTAGCTGAGGACTTGGACAGGCAGCTGAAGCAGTAGCCAGCCTTTGACCAGCCTTCTTTCTTTTTCTTCCTCCAACAGCTTCTGTCCTTTATTAGGTAAGAGATGTTGCTTTCTCATGATAAACGAACTTGAATGGGAAGAGAATGAAAATCACAAAAGGCTTTCTAAGCAGGTTTATCCAAAGGCCAGAGTGCTCCTGCTGGAGCTGCTGCTTTGCCTTTTGCTTCCTATATGCTCCCAATGTGGGACACGAGACAGCCATAGCCCTTTGCTAAAGCTCAGGTAGAGGAAGGGAATATTGGAGCTTTTCAAGAAGCTCAAGTTTTTGGGTCTGTGGAAGAGAAGTTACTAGTGGCTGTAAGTGGGTTGTACCTCCTTCTGGAAGAGAGATTGTGGATTGCAGGAGACCTAGGAAAAAAAAAAAGTGGGACCAGACTGTTCTTTGTGTTTCTTCTTTGAAAGCACACTAGAGAAAAATGATCCTCCGCAGCACAATTTCCCTGCCTCTCTCTGGATGCTCTCAGGCCTGTTTGCATACATGTGTCCTGACTTGCCGGTAGCCTTTTGATAGCCTCTCTGGTTGAGCACAGCAGAGCTGTCTGAGCATCAGTTTCCTTGGGATTTCCCTTCAAAGCATCACTCATCATCGAAATCCTGCTTTGTGCTGTTTGGCTACAGAGGTGATCATGTTCCTTCATGAAACACGTTAACAATACCTTTTGTGACATTGATTTGACAGGAAGAGCTTTTAATTTATCTACGCCTCAGTCGTTCCTGTGCGGAATTCATCTTTACTGACAGTCTGTGGTGTTTATGTACTTGCCTCGTAGATGCCTGAATGTTGACTAAGGAATTCTTAGCTGAAGCTCTTGAATTTTACTTTTTGTAGTAAATTTTTTATTGCAGAGAAGCCCAGAAAAGTCCTTCAGCTTTATTCCTGTGCTTACTCAATGCAGTACTAGTGCTCTGTGGGACTTTGGTAGGGATCAAACTGTCTTCTTAGCAATGTTCTCCTGAATCTTCATGCCAGTGTATGGACAATCTGAAAGAGAAAGTGAGCAGTGCATGTGGGTGATAGAAACTAGTTTGTGTTGAGCAGTTATTTAGATTGAAGTTAACTCTTTATTGCTAATATTCAGGAGTAAATTAAATGATGAGAAACATTAAAGCCCAGTACAGGGGTAAAAAGGCCGTTATTAGATGATACTTCTTGTTTTCTCTTTCAAGAATCAGATTAATGTGTTTTATCCATGTCTACACTGGGAGCTCAGTCTGTTGAGTAACTTTGAGGGTCTCATGCTTTGTTTCCTTACATACATGAAAGTTAAACTCAGTTGGAACTCTTCTGTGAAGAAAGGCTTCCTTTGTAGGCACTTCTTCCTCTGGAAGAGAGAAACCAATCAGGTACAGTACATGCCTTTCCTAAATTGCTAGTACATCTTGGCTTGGTGCTCAGTGCATATGGTGATATAAAAGAAGTGTCTGCAGCCCCTCAGCATCCCTGGGGTTGGGTTTTGTTGCACTGACAGGTTATTCACATGTTTACCAAGTGGTCTCTATTGCTTTGGATTCCGAACCAGAAGCTATAATTCAGACTTTCAGTCCTTAGCTGTTAACTTCGTGTACCTAATGCATGCAAGAGCAGTTGTGCTCTTCTATGGGTTATTTTCCTGGCCCTTGCCACATCACTGGAACTATTCTGACCCAGCTTGGCAATTCTGTGTTTGAATTTCACTGATAAAGGCACTGAGTAGAGCTGAGACTAATATATGTTGCAGCCTGATCCCTGTAATAGCACTGCTGTAAGCAGCAATTCCCTCTTCCCTATGCTGCTCTTTCCATCATATGCCTGCTTTCTAAACATGTTCTCTCTTGTTCTAGGCTGCAAGCATGTGAAAGGCATCCTCTTGTATGGACCTCCAGGCTGTGGTAAAACACTTATGGCGAGACAGATTGGCAAGATGCTGAATGCCAGAGAACCAAAGGTGGTCAATGGTCCAGAAATCCTCAATAAATATGTGGGCGAGTCCGAGGCCAACATCCGCAAGCTGTTTGCTGATGCAGAAGAAGAACAAAGAAGGGTAATGCAAACATAGATAAATAGCATGGTCAGGATGAATGTGCCTGAAGAATGGCCGGAAAAGAGGTTTATAATCAGAAAATTACTGCTTGCATTAAAAGCCTGAGTCACTCCTTAGCTTGTGATTATAGTTATTCCCTGCGAGTCAGGGAATATTAGTGTTCTGCAGATGGACACGCTGGCCGTTGGGGAAACAACCTCAGAACCTGACAAGGTAGCTGGTTTTTGAGCCAGCTATGCTGAGGGTGGACAGTTAGTTTCAATTCCATGCAGGGTTATTTTCAAGTAATAAAGGAGGGCCCATTATGCTGTACTTTGTATTATGGGATGTCACCTGCTCAAAGAGCGCTGAAAATTGGGATTGCACAAATTTTGCTCTCTTTCTTTTCTCTGATTTTTTTTTTTGGTGAGGGAGACATAATCTAGTTGGATTTTTGCTACTAAGTTCAGTTGGCACATGGGATGAATTTCAAACAGGCTTTCACGGTTCAAGTTTTTGGATTACAGCCTTATACAGCCTTACTGTATTATAAGCCTTGAAGTGCTGTATCCGATACGTCGTTATTTTTCCTCAGCAGGACACTAATGGATGGGATAGTGGCTCAAAACCAGAGAGGACAGATCTTTTAAATTGGAAGTGGAGATAAAGATTCTGCTTTTCCCAAGTTTCTTTTTTTCTTATCCATTACTTTGTCTATCAAAAGCCCCATCTTTATTTTAAGGGTGTAAATACTTATTTCATGTATGATATAGTAATTTTTCTGCTGTGGATCACTTTGTGTTGGTAGAGCTTTCTGATAAAGAAAATACAATGTCAGGCAAGTCACAGTTGAATACAGGGAGGGTTTTTCAGAAGACATTAGCAAAGGGCACTGCATCCCTTAATTTTATTTGCACCTAAGAAGGCTGCAGGTTTTGACAGTGTCTTGAAATAACTTTATTTTCTTCTGCAGAAGGTTTATTAATCAGTAAGCTTTGCATGATAACCCATCCCAATGGGAACAGTCTCCTCTCTACTTATTGCAGTCTAACTGAAAGCTGTGAGCTGCTTTTCCTTTGCAATAACACACCTGTTAAAATAGGCTTTATAATGGCTGGAGGGAATGGTCTTGATGACAAGTTGCAAGATTAAAAAGGTCTCGAAAAGGTTGGTATTGTAATGACTTGTGTCTGGGGCAGATTGCCAGGGACAGCACATTTACCCAGTGTTAATATGGTCTCCACTGGCCACAAAAGATGTTTGAGAGGTGGAATTTGAAGGGAAGAAGCTTCATAATACAGTCACAAAAAGTATCCTGTTCTCTTACCAGCTGCAACTGCTTCACCTTTGAGTGAACCTGGAAATAAGCAGTTCTGTTCCTGATTGGCACCGAACAAATGGGCTCCTTAAAAATGTTTAGAACAGAGCTACTCTGGCAAGGCCTGTATTTTCGAACTTTGGTGCAACTGGGAGTATGTCCCACCCTGGGTGCATGCCTCCATAGACGTGCTTCAGTCTCCATCTCCCTTTTGGATGGCTTTCCCAGACACTCGGTACTGTGACCCTGTGTCTGAGCTGTGTGTTCCAGCTTTGGGCTTGTGCCTTTCCCATTCAGTCTAGTCCTCTTCCTTGGATGTCAGCTGTGAAGCTGTATGTTTGGGCAAAGGCCACCAACTGTCCTGTTTTGGAGGAGGGCAAGATGATATTCTGGGAAGGGGTCACACATAACGTGATACTAAAAGCCCTCAGAGGTATCAGTGTTCTATGCCTGTGGGGCTGAGCTTGTTGAGAAGTTACTGTTTTGTTTGGATGGCTTTCAGTGATGACATGTGGCATTCCTGACATGTTTTTCTCTCCACTAGCTTGGAGCAAACAGTGGTGTGCATATCATCATTTTTGATGAGATTGATGCAATCTGCAAGCAGAGAGGAAGCATGGCGGGGAGTACTGGAGTTCATGATACTGTCGTAAACCAGTTGCTGTCTAAAATTGATGGCGTAGAGCAGCTCAATAACATCCTGGTGATTGGTATGATGGTGCTTACTTTTCTATGTTATGGTGTTCTGGTTGAAAACTGCTACTTTCCTCATTGCAGGTCAACTGAGTTATCCTTAGTGGTATTAGATCTGTTTGGACTAATCTGAAATGAATGTTTGCTATTTGCCAAGCATCAGGAGCTGATTTAAAGGGAGATAGCACTCAAATTGGCTGATATTGCTGCTTTCAAAAACTTCCTTCTTTTGCTTTTGATAGCAAGTGATTCATAGTCTAAGAAAACTTGCATGGAATAATATGTATTGGCATATGAAGGACTGGGGCTTCTCTAGCTGTGTTGTCTAGTTGACCTGGTGCCAACAGCCCTGCAGATACAGTCACAAGTACAGGCTTGATTCCTATTGACTCTACTTCAGGGCATGACTTTTCCTATATTTCTGAAGATGGGGATGCTTTGTCTGTTTACTTGGGATTCTTTGGGGTATCTCCTTGGCTCTGTGGCTGTATTCAGGAGTTGGAGACCCACTTAGTAAGCTCAAATAATGCTTATTTTGGTTTTTATCTTTGAATTTAGGAATGACCAACAGACCTGACCTGATTGATGAGGCTCTGCTGAGACCAGGGAGGCTGGAGGTGAAAATGGAGATTGGTAAGCAAGTTGGCATAGTGCAATGCATAAGCTCACATGCTCTTAATAATAAAGCAAATACTTACCGTAATGTGAACAGTTAACTAGGATGGCAGAGGTGCTGAAATTCATGCAGCTCCCTCCATAGCATTACATGTTTAGCACCTGCATCTTCAAGTTGGCAAAACTAAGCCAGGCATCAGAATAAATGATGAGTTGATAAGGACTAACCACTGCTGGGGACTATGGACATCTTAAAATGTCTTTTTATACCCTCAGCACAAATAGTGATCAGTGCAAATTATCAGACCACTGGACCCAACAAGATGCACCCCAGGGTGATGTAGTCACTGAGCTGCTCTCTGCTGTATTTGAAAAGTCATAGCAGGAAGGCAGACACAGACTGGAGAAAAGGGAATGTTGCACCTACTTGATAAAAGAGGAGTAAGGTGCTTCCTAGGAACTCCTGACCAGTTAGCCTCACCTCAGGGCCCAGTAGGATCATAAAACATCCCCCTGGAAGATAGGCTGAAACACGTGGAAGGCAGGGAGGTGATTAGAGACCGCAGATGTGGCTTTACAAAGGGCAGATTGTGCCTGTGTTATCTTAGTGGCCTTCTATAGTGGAGTAACTGCGTTGGTGGATAAATGATGAGCTACAGATGTAATTTACCTTGACATCTGTAGGGCCTTTGATAAGGTCCCCCACAGCATTATTGCCCCTGAATGGGAGAAATTGGAGTTTGATGGATGAAGCATTAGGTGAGGAATTGGCTGGATGCCACATCCAAAGAGTTGTAGTTGACGGCTCAGTGGCAGGGCGATTCCCAGCATCAGGACAGCCTGGAGGATAGATGGATGGATTAATGGCAGCCCTGTAGAGAAGAGTTTTGGGATACTGGGGTTGGAAAATTGGACATGAAGCAGCGCTGTGCGTTTACAGTTCAGAAAGCCAATTGTATCCAGGGCTGTATGCAAAGCAGCGTGGCCAGCAGGTCGAGGGAGGTGATTCTGCAATTAGTGTAGTTGAATGTCCTCAAACAAAAAGCACTGTCAAATATTCTGCTTGTAAGAGTTAATTGTTCTGGTGAGAAAGAGCCTTTGGAAGCCAGACTGTTGAGGAGCAGGAAGGGCTTTGCTGCAGTTGCTGTGCTGAGGTGCTGATTGACATGTGTTGTGTTTAAAATCTCAGGCTTGCCAGATGAGAAGGGTCGATTCCAGATTCTTCATATCCACACGGTTCGGATGCGGGAGCACCAGCTGCTGGCTGAAGATGTGGACATTGCAGAACTGGCAGTGGAGACTAAAAACTTCAGCGGTGCTGAATTAGAAGGGTTAGTTCGAGCTGCGCAGTCTACTGCTATGAACAGACACATTAAGGTCAGTCCTGTCGTCTCTCACTGGGACAGAAAAGGGGAAAATAGTTATGGTTGGAATCTTTTCTGGAGTGTTAACTTCCAAATGGTATCTCAGCCTAACTTAGGAGAGGGAATTCATACAGACACTAACATTTCATTGTGCTTCTGCATGGTTCTGAATTGCCTCTTTCATCTAAGCCGCTTTCATTGAGCCACTTGACCTCCAAGAAGCTCTCACATAGCTCAGTGGGGATGGAAGGTGATTGTCAATGTGATTTGATAAAAACTGAAAGTAGAGTCTTGAGCTCCGTGATATGGATTGGACCCAGGAGTCAAGAGGTGGAAGTGAGAACAGCAAGTCATATAGGAAAGATTTCTGCTGGAGCCTGTCTTCCATTTCAAATGAGTATTCACTTGGTGATCATTCATAAGAGATTTATAAGATTCACAGCTCCTTCCATTCCAGAGGAACATTGCCTTGCTTTCCCCTGCTTGTTGATTATCTGAGGTCAGTGTGTCTTTAACTGGAAAGCAGTTAAGGACCATGAAATGTCAGGTTATATTAATCCAGATGCAAACCACAGTATTTGATGGTGTTGAAATATGAGATGATTAGTTTGTGAAGAAGGCAGCTGGAGGGCACAGCCCCTTTGCTCTAGTGGCCAAGAACTGGGGTTACTGCAGAGAAAAGCCTTTGACAGCAATTCCACAGAACTGGCCTAGGATTTTTAACTAAAAAGTCTGTCCAAACTCGAATGTGAGGAAAGCACATCATGCTTTTATTCAAGCGAGAGAAATCATTTGGTTTCTTCGACGTTTCTGTCTCTTGGAAGCATTTGCTAAAGGAAAAGTGGCTTCTCATCTTTCTTGTATAGCCATAATACTTGAAAAGTTAACCATTTCCTGTAGCAAAACCCCACAAACACCAACAGTTTCTCATTTTCTTGTGTTCTGAATTAAAGTCAGTCCTTCTCAGGCAAAACATTTTCCTGAAAGAATGAATTTGACTTATAGCTGCTGCTTTTTGAAGTGCTTGAGTTTTGTGCGCCTTTGGGGACCATACGTGTTTTGATATATTCCCTGTTGTACCAGACTGTGACAGTGGAAGCAGAGAAAATGGCAACGCATGAATGTAAAAGTGCAGTCGCCTCCTTTAGGTTGGTACGTGATTGACATCTTTATGTATGTGGGTATATTCCAAATGGGAAGTGGCTGCGCTTTGGTTTTCTTTTATGACGCTTGGATGTAGTATTTTTGTATACTCTGATTGTGTGTTCTGAAGCTGTCTTCAGGAAGATGATCCACAAAAAAGCCAGAAATGCACCAAACTATTTTATTCTCTCCTACAAGTACTGCAGAATTTCAGATATCCATCATAGGCCTGACCTAGTTTTCAGAAGCAAGGGCACAAACTGAAAATCAAGGGGTATTATTGTTCTAAATAATTTAAACTCTCCTGATAATCTCTCAAAGTATGTGTATGTGTCTAAGTCATTTGAGGCTAGGAAAGAAAGACACCAAACACCTCCATCCCCAGCTCCCTAGTTTTTAAGTGTACAAACAACTTAAGGAATGTATTAATAGTGTTTCAAGCACCTTCAGTTCCATCTGCAAAGTAATAGAGTGATCAATCTGTACTAAAGATCCACACGGTTGGTGTGTTTGGCATCCTGTACTGCTGCTTGGTGAGTGCTTTTGGGAGAAGGGACTCTCATTTCGGCCATCCTCTGGTTACAGTTATTTCCTTGGCATGGTGTTGCTGGCCAGTCTGGGTTCCTGAGGTTGCTGTCTAGAGGCTGCACTTGCTGCTCTACAAGACAAGCATAATGTGATTATTGTTATTCCTTTTTTTTCCTTCCCATGCTCGAGTGCACTCCCTGGTCTTACAGATCACAGAATCATAGAATAGTTAGGGTTGGAAAGGACCCTAAGGTCATCCAGTTCCAACCTTCCGCCACGGGCGGAGATGCCTCACACTAGACCATGTTGCTCAAGATTCTGTCCAGCCTGGCCTTGAGCACTGCCAGGGATGGAACATTTAGAGGATGTCTCTGAGACACATCTGTAAGGGTTAAAGTTATTTTACTCATCCATCACCTTGGTCTTAGGCAAAGGTTGCTTCCAAGAAACCCCCTGAAATCCTCAGTTTCTGCTTCCTGAGCTATTAGATCATGTAGGGCAGTTCCATTCTTGGGTAGAAGGAGGTGGTTTTCTACAGACTCATGTGACTTGCAATGAAAATTATACTTGTTTTGGAATCTGGAGCAATTAGTTATGGTGGAACATTTGCTATGGTGCCCAGTACCACATTTCCAACTGGCTTGAAAGGCTGCAGACATCAGAATAAAGTTTTCAGCTTCAAAGGCTGCTCTCAAGTTGTTTTCAAGAATTAAAAACCTCTTCTGGCTCCAGTGTGAGCAGCTTTGGGTCACCTTCTAGTGGTACCTCTAATTGAGAAATGGTTGCCAATAGAAGGTCATGGTAGTGCTGTGTCTACTCCGTGTATTTGCTTCCAGTCTTTAGCTTTTAAATGTTGCTGGATGGTTTGGGAATGGCAGAAGGGAAAAAAGGTGATGCTTTTCATTTAGAAAGGAGTGCAGTGTGAACTGAGTTAACTGCAGCCTATTTATTCCAAGTAGTACTGATAGCACTGCCTTGGGAAGATTCATGTCTTTGGTCGAACTGAAGCAAATAGAGACAAAGCAGAAAGAAATCTAATATTTACCTATCCCCTTAAGAACTTTCTTGTGTGGAGAGCAAAGTACGTGGCTTGAATAGAGAACGAGAACCTCCTGAAATAGATGTGTGTGAAGAATTCTTATTTTTGGCTTAGTTGCCAAAGACGGGGTGGGTAGATTGAGACTTGGGTTAAGCCAAACTGTGTCTTCCTGAGAAAAATCACACAGTGGAGGAGGCTTCATCCTCTTCCAATCCAGCACCCAGAAAGCATAATGAAGAGTTTTCTCTACAACTTCTAAGTGGAAGGGTTAGTTCCTACTCTCCAGGGTCATGGCCACCCTCTTCACTTCAGCTTTTCACTCAGAGTCGAACAGCTACTACTTAATGATTTTGTGAGGCTGTGTGAAGATGATGATGGCTCTACTGGTGTTCAGCATATGTCCAACAAATGTCCTGTTAAGAAGCATTTTTCTTATTGACATAGACTAACTACAGGGTTGGATCCATGGATGGAAGTTGATAAGGGCTTGTGTGTGGTACTGCTGTACTTCAGTGTCTTTTATTGCCTTTATTAGGCCAGCAACAAAGTGGAGGTGGATATGGAGAAGGCAGAGAGCTTGCGTGTGACAAGAGGAGACTTCTTTGCATCCTTGGAGAATGACATCAAACCAGTGAGTAGGCAATGAGTACCTCCTGTAATAGTCACCCAGTGCAGTTAACAACGTGAGTTAACAACTGCCTTCTAAGATCAGTGATGCACCATGGGCTGACATACTGTGTCCTGTGTTGTCAGAATGAAATTAGGGAGCCTCTTCCTGCTAAGGCTGTTTTGTGCCATTTGTTGCATGCAAGAATCATAAAAAGGAATAGAACAAGTAAAGAGAACAGCTTGGAATCTCTTCTTGCTGTATGTATGCTCTCCATTTTTGGCTACTTCAGTCAATGAATGCCAGCTTCACTGTGGTCTGCAGTAGGAGGTTTAAGCCTCATTTCTGAGAGTTGGCTTTAAAGGGTGTGGATTCAGAACCCACTGACAACTTGCACTGATTAGAATTTGTTTTGAGGGTGCACAGAAGTATGTTTCTACGTGTGTGTGGTCTCCACCAGTGTTCAGTTCACTGAACTGGAATGTTGTGTGTCACCAATGGGTCTTCCAGTACCGACTGTCTCACTTAAGCATCTTCCAGAGCCTTGGTTTGGGTCACTTTGGTGATGTGTAATTGTTTCTTGTTTTTCTGATGTGATGCAAAATTGCTCAGTAAAGAAATGTTCCTTCTTTAATACAGGCGTTTGGAACCAACCAGGAAGACTATGCAAGCTACATCATGAATGGTATTATTAAGTGGGGTGATCCAGTAACGAGGGTATTGGATGATGGGGAGCTGCTTGTTCAACAAACTAAGAACAGTGACCGCACTCCTTTGGTCAGCGTTCTTCTGGAAGGTAAATTTAAGGAACAAAGCCCAAAACAGCCCCAAAACCCTCAAGTGAAATCTGCAAACTATTCCCATCAGTTGCCCAAGTGGTTGTCTGTTACATCCTGAGGAGAGGAAAAATCAAACTAAACTTTGCAGAAAAAGAATTGTGTGGCCATGTGTGTGCAGTCCTTTCTGCCTCTCCAAAACTGAATTGGATGCGTAGACTAAGATGTGTCTTTGGTCTCTGAATTGGTCTGCTGTGAGTTCAGGCAAATGTCTTTGACACTGTTTACTTAGCATTTGTGTTATTGACATGCTGTTTGCCACAGTACCGGCAGAAATCATATTTAGAAGAGGCGTACATGTATTTCAAGAATTGTCTCCAAAATACAAGCACATGGTGGTTTTGGTGCCAGTCCTACAAAACGTGTAGCATCCTCTTTTGTGCTGGTTTTGTGTCAAATCAGGCTGCATGTTGTCAAACAGCTGCATCCATTTCCTTCATCTGGGGTACTACACTGTGCTAGGAGTTAACATGTTCTTTCTGCAAGTAGAAGAAAAGGAAATTTGGGAATGCAGGTACCTCTAAGTGGCATTCTAAACACTGAAGAGATCCATGCTGAGCCTTACCAAAGCTGTTTTCTCCCTTGTTTTTTCATGGTATTTCTCTTGTGTTTCAGGTCCCCCTCACAGTGGGAAGACTGCTTTAGCAGCGAAAATAGCGGAAGAATCCAGTTTTCCCTTCATCAAGATCTGTTCTCCTGATAAGATGATTGGATTTTCTGAAACTGCCAAGTGCCAAGCTATGAAGAAGGTACTCATGTGCCCTGCTCCTTTGCTTGATTACAGTCCAGTTCTATGTTCTCTGGTGGATAGAAAAAGGAATTATCCTTGTGATTGTGTTTTGTACTCTCTGCAGACCCTAAATTCCTGTGCTTGTGTTTATTTATGAAGTTCAGTGAATGTTTTTGTGGTACTGACATTAAGTGACTTGGAGAATTTCAGGAGTCTGTCCAAATTGGGTCTGATATGTAGTCATAGAATCATAGAATAGTTAGGGTTGGAAATGACCTTCAGATCATCCAGTTCCAACCCTCCTGCCACGGGCAGAGACATGACTGACAGTGGAACAAAACACCTGCTCTGTAGTGAGCTAGAGCTCTGCCTGCAAAGATCAAGGCAGGAAGGGCTTGGGCTTGCACTGAGAATAGATTCTGACCAAATGAGACTAAGAGCAGTTTGGAGGTGGCAGCATTAAGAGTTTTAACAGCCTGGGGAGCTGGGGGGAATACAAACAAGTTATATAGCTTAAATCATTTCAAGTAACCAGGTGGAAGGAAGGAAGATTTCATTTGCTGAAGCAAGCCAGCGCTTAACTCTTTTAGCTGAATGATACTGAATGAAGCATTTAAGCGAAACATTGCTCTAAGGTCAGTTTGTTGCAGGATTGGCTAGCTTCTAAGAGAAGCAATGTGCTCATAGCTGGAAGCCCAGTTTGTAATTGAGATTCAAAAAGGAGCTTTTGGGACTTCACTTGAATCAGGACGCTGGAGGCAGGCCTGCAGCACCACCGATGTGCTTACTGCTACTTAGTGTTTAAATCCAAAGCTTTGCAGGACACTGGTTTGCCACTCTAAAGGGTGATTTGGAGGCTCAATCTATACCTGACCAGGTCTGTTCTCTCTGCAGTATGCTCTTAGGAAAAGTAACCAATATCCAGCCTAGGTAGGAATCTTCATTATTACATTGCAGTTGTGAGGGATTTGTGTAGTTTTATGTGATCAGTATTGTTCCAGCTTCATAAAACAAAGAAAATGCACTCAATTTTGACCATTCTTACAATGAAACACGGAGCAGCTGGCTTTTTTTGTGTACGGGGTAAGAAAGCAAAACTGAGCTCTGAATTGGTTGACATGACAGTGTTCTATTAAATGAAGGTAGAGTCTAGTCTCTTGGTCCTTGTCTTTTCCATTCTTTGTTTATTCCTCTACATACCGTTGTGTTTGGCTACAAACCGGTCATCAGCTCATGTTGTGACTGCTGTAATTTTGGTACTGAGGTGTAACAGTGGGTCATTTTGCTGGTTTTTAGATCTTTGATGATGCCTACAAGTCCCAACTCAGCTGCGTTGTTGTGGATGACATTGAGAGACTGCTGGGTGAGTTAGAATAACAGAAATGCTGAAATATGGCAAACTGGGAATGATCGGGAGCCATTTCCTTTGAGAGCATTGAACTGGCTCAAACGTTGATGTGGCTTAAATGTGCATCTGCTTAGTGAGCATTAAAATGCATTTTTCCTTTCAGATTATGTCCCAATTGGACCACGGTTCTCTAATCTGGTGTTGCAAGCTCTTCTTGTGCTGCTAAAGAAGCCCCCCCCTCAGGTAAGAAAGTAATTGAGGGGCGAGATGCCCTATTCCTGGAATAATTTTGACAGTGGAAAGCTTTGTGTCTTGCTGATAGCTGCTGTGCTGCCAGTGGTATTAGTGCTATTGTCTCTTGATTCAGTCAAGTTAATCCTAGCCTGCTGCTGCTCATTCAGCTCGACATTTCTAGGATAACCTCAAAGGATTCAACTTCAATTATCTAATTACTTAAGGCTGAATCTTCTGCAGTTAGCCCCAGAAATACTGACTAAGGAAACAAGTTTAACCTTTACCATGTAAAACTTAAACATGCAAGCTGTCTGCTTGCTGATTAACTGAGGAACTGCTTAGTCCAAATCAATCCCTGTCTCAACCATGTGCTCCCTTCTTATTTAGAAATCAATTTCTAAGTAATGTATGACTGTGGATGTCAGGGTTTTAATTTGTTCTTAACTTGAAATTATCAGGTGTTAATTACAACAGGTAAGGAAAGCTTAAGATCTTGCATCTCGTGCTGATCCTGTCTGTTCGCACTTTCTGGCTTGATGTGATTTAGGAACATCACAGGTGATAATGTTTCTGAAGCTTGTGCTGAAAAAGGCAGGCAGGGATCCTTCTCTTTCCTTGTTTGCCATTTTTCCTGTCGTTCACTGGAATTGTGCTCTGTGTATGGAAGTATCTGCATGAATAAATAACATACCAACAGCAAAACCTTGAGAGTGGTGTCAGGAAAAGGCAGAGAAGCACAGCCTGGATGAACCCCAGTTTTTGTCATTTTTAAGATGCTGGAAACAGCGATGAATATGTGAGTATTGTTTTCATTAGAGAGTTTGGTGAAGAGACCTTTCAAATACACAACTTTGAACTAAGCTCAATTGCCACAGGCCCTGAAGTTCCTCTCGTGACTGTCAACCTGGGAGAACAAAGATTTTTCCCTGTAAGCTTTCTAGGACACGTGAAGTCGCTAATGTAAAACTGGGATTCTGTTACGACATCCATTGGGTCAGAAAGACCGCAACAGTGCAACCAGTTTTGATCATCATACTCTCATGTAATCATTGACCTAGTGCTGGGTATTTCCACAGTACCAGGCCATGTTTGTTCCCATAAATCAATAGGGTGAAATAGGCCATCATTTAGTTCAGTTGTCAAAGGAACTCAAAATACTAAATTATGCAGTTTATCACTGCATCCTCTGAATGTGTTTTGCTGTGTAGGTGCACTTCTGTTGGCATCTGAGTCTCCTGGAAAACAGGATGCAGGACTTGAAGCTCTCAGATATTTGCCAAGTTTATGCATGTTACTGGAGATTTGTACTTTGCAATGTTTGAAATGCCCTTGAGGCTGGAAGACTTTGGGTTGACAGCCAATATTATGGTGACTTAAGCCATAAATTGTTGGAGGGTAGAGAGAGTGTTTTCTGAGGAAATGTCACCATTTGATTGATAATGTGTGTGTGGTTTTTTTGTTTTCTAAGTGTCCACTATTGGCTACTGTGGAAATCAGGACATTGGGTTAGAATGGACCCTTTGGGCTGTGGCCTACTTCGGCCGTTCTGATGATACTGTTCTTCAGAGTGGGTTTTTTTCTTGTGAGTTCCTGTGATAGCCATGGCATGTGGGGATTTTTGTCATTAAAAAAAGCAAAACAGTGTGTAAGGGGTTGTGTCATGCAGGAAGAGGCCTTTTCTGCTGTGTTTACTGTGAAAAGGATTGAATTTGGGCTTGGAGACTCTCTGGCTTTTCAGCTCAAGTGAGAAACTCACAAGGGAGATAATAACACCAGTTAATCCACACCCTTCCAATTTCCCTCTGAGATGACTAGTTCCCTTGGGGAGCAATTTATTTGGAACTGATGGCTGGTTTCAGGGGTTTGTTGTAATTTGAGATGCAGATACATGCTTTAAATGTTCCTGAGTAGCATCAGTGGTACTAACCTGCTCCATGAGGTCAAACCAAAGTGAATGTCAGTGGGATTAGGATCTTGGGTTTAGGTTCATTCCTTGTAAAAGTGAAGTGTTCTGGGACACGCCAGACATATCCTTGTGCTGAGAGAAAACGTTGACAAGATGCTGGGGTGACAATATCTATTCCTGCTATCAGATAGGCTCTTTATTGTGCTGCGAGTCAGAGGAGCCCGAAATACAGAGCTGATTTGAAACACTTCCAACCAGGAACATTGAAGCAGTTGAAACTGCAGGCACGGAAGGAGTGGGAAGCACATTTCAGCAGCACAGCTCTGCTGCTCCCATCTCTGTGGCCCAGATTATGTATTCACACAGTGTTGTCACATCACTTGCAGGGAGTATACTTAATGTGCAGGCAGCTTCCTACAATTACTGTAGGCTATGTGTGCAAGAGGAGCATTTCTGGGATGAAACCTTATTAATTATGCATTGAGGTATATGTCTCTGTTGAACTGGCTTATGAAAGCTGCCTCCCAGACTCCCCTCTTCCTATTGAGGCTGTGTTATTTTAACATGGTGTGGGAAGGACAAATCCTTCAAGCTTCTTGTTTTCTGAGCTTCCTGTCTCCTTTTGTCCTTTGTAGAAGTTTTGAGAGCAAATGCGTTAAAGAAACTAGAAACATCTCTCAGTTTCCTTTAAATTCCTGCTCTCAGCCTGTGCTTGCTTGTTCCACTCAGCAATGCTTAAATAGCGCTATCTATTTCCACCAGTTCAAGAGGACTCAAAGCCATGGCATTTCATTTAGCATCTCTTCTTTTAACCAATTAAAACTCTTTTCTAAAATGGATTGAAGAGAAGAAAATGAACCATGTTCTCTTGGGTCTTTATTTCAATCAAGTTTCCCTGTGTTGTGCAGGAGAGGAGGCTGGGGAGGGGCGTGGGGGGGGGATAGAAAGCCTGAAAAGGGCTGTCGCAGCAGGGAGCCAAGCGGGAGAAAAGGACTTCTCTGAGAACTAAGCAGCAGCAGCTCCGAAAGCCGAAGCTGCTTCATCTACATGCAGAGTCACACAAGGCATGGAGAGACTCACCAGCCCCACAGAGGTTTCACATGTGCTTCCCTGCTGGTTCCTGTGAAAAGCTAACAATTGCCTCAAAGGGTGAAAGACCATTGCAGCATCCCTGTGCTAAGCTGGACGTACAATCTGTGCAGTGTTAGGAAATGGCTGGCTTAGCAAGATGCTCTCCACCACTCTTGTGGATGCCCTTCCACTGCTCCCAGAGGCCCCCAACCCCTTTCCTCTCCAGGACACTGAACGGGAAGAAAAGGGGGAATAATCTCCTTGTTTGATATAATCCCAGATGCATTCCTGATTCCATGGCACTTGGTGTGAATTGGAGCTCCAGTCAACAGTGAGGTTACTTTTGTACTTGTAAACCTGGGGAATTATGTTTTGTCCCATTACAGAAGAATTGTTGATTTCCCAAAACCAGATATAGGGTCCAAAGTTGAGCGAAGAGCTAGTGGGTGTACTGGCAGAGGCACTTCAGTATCCACCAGTACTTCATTATAGCATAGCTTGAGTTCCCTTCAACTCCTCTTGCCTAGGGCTGGCTAGATTTGCTGACGTGTGAGACTCCCCTGACGTGATGAGACTCCGTTTGCTTGTAACAGAGTCCATGTGATTCTTTTATGTTCTAGTTTGTCTTGCATAGTCAATGCGATAATATGGTGCCCATGAGGAAGTGAATAATGGGGTAGAAAAATCAATCTCATGATACTTGAAAATATGATTGCTTAAAACTCCTTCTCATTTGATCTTTGGTTCCCAACGCACTCTGCATGCTGATCCGCTTTATTTAGGTGAAATCCCACAGGGAGGTGAAGTCTGGGATTATCCCACTTCTAGAAGGCACTGGGGTGAGACACACACCTCTATTGGGTATCCTTCCATCAGCTTAGAGGGACCTTGGGCTCCAACTGGGGCACTGTTACAGCCTAAAAATGGGCAAGGTGAGTCCAGACTTCAGTGACGTGCCTGTATCTCATCCCTTTTGATGGAAGAACTGCGTCTAGAATGGCCATGGTAATGAGTCTGACACCAAATGATCTTAAGCTATTGAAAAGCCAATCTCCTCCTTAGTTGGTGCTTACCTGTTATGCCTGATTTCTGGAAGTTCAGCTTGAACCCCGCTCTCCTGTGGGCTCAGTATGTGGCACGTTGCCTTTGCAAGGGCTACTGTGGAAATTAAGGATCAAAAATGTGAGTATTTCTGAAAATGGGGGACATGAGCAGTACATTTCCCAGTAGCAAGAATAAACACAGTGATGTCCTTGGTGGGTGTCACTGCAGAGTAGTTGGATGAGGGCAGCTTTTCCCATTCGGCTTGATGGCTTTTTGTGCTTTTGTGGTAAAGCCTGGGGCAAAACGTTTCTGACTGTCGAGGTTTTGCCCTTGTTTGCTGAGCAAGTTGCCTGAAACTTTGAAGAGTACAAGGGACTCCTGACAGTTCATTTTCTTTTAGTAACTGATACAGCAGAGATGATGCTTGTTTTAAGGAAACGGGTTTTCCAGTGGGTCAAGTTTAAAGGGAGCAAGCTTAGGCACATAGCTTCCTTTGAAGAAAGCAGGGAAAGAATCAGAATGTTTTAAGGGGGAGCTGTGGAAATGTTTTAAACAGTGTTTCACAGCACAGCCATCTGTTCTTAGGAGGTTTCAACCCTTCAGGGTCCTGACCATGGGTCCTAACAGAGATATCTAAAGCTGCTGATGGATCTGACCTCTATTAACTTTTCCTGTTGCTTTGAGCCTTGTTAAACTTTTGCCAGTCTGAGTGCGGTGCTTGCTTGAGTTCAGCTGAGCTGTCTGGTGAAAGCAAACACCCTTTTGTTCATTTAAAACTGATACTGATCATTTCATGTTGTGCTCTCTAGCATTTCTTTTGAAAAACAGCTTTTCCCCTCATCTCTTCTATTTTGGAATGGATTCATGTGTCCCTACCCCCCAATAGACCATGAATCTATTTTGGAATGGATTCATGTGTCCCTACCCCCCAATAGACCATGACTCTATTTGGGGAAGTAATTTCATATATCTGACCATCCCCAGTGCTTTCCTCTGATTTCTCCAGCTGTGCTGGATTTGAGATGGGGTTTGAAATGGCTGGGATTGCCTACTGAGAGCACCCTGGGTTCATCCTTCAGAATAATGACTCTTGTTTTACTCTTTTCCCACTCTAAAAATGAGTGTTTGCATTTGGGGTGAGGTTTAGCATTGAGCTGGTGTTTTCACAGAACTAGCCACACTGACCCATTCCAGTGGCTTTCCTAAATGGCAGTAAGTCACTGGGAGTCATTTTTGTGTGTGTAGTAATTGTCCGCTGGCCTGATTTACAGCAAGTTTGGGATTCATCTGACTAAATGTGGCTGTCAGCGGTTTGGTTTTCTACAACTGAACTAGTTGTTTAGAAAATACTTTGCTGGCTGAGTCCGGAGTGTAGGCAGCTCTTCTGGGAGGAGGTTCGTGTCATCTGGGCTGCATTAGCAAAGGAGGAAATGCAGGCAATGAGATCATACGTGGACACGTGAAGTTGCAGGAGGTAATACTCACCTCACTCATTCCATTTCTGTGCTGCTTGCAGCCTTTCCCGGTGAGACCTTTCAGTCTGGGGTGCAATCCTAAACCAGAGTGCATTTTTACAGTCAGGCATGGACTTTGTGTGGAAGTTGCTCAGGTGCCATCCTTCAAGGCTGCAGCTTGTTATTCCCTTGACTGATGTCTTTGCTGGGTTAGACACTGTATACGTGCTGTTAGGTGTATTTTGGGAACACGTCCTGCCTTGTTGGCTGCACTCAAGTGCATTTTTTTTCCCCCTAAAATGCTCATAGTTCATGGGGAAACTTCATTATCCCAACCCCTTACCCAAGCTGGTCTGGATTTGGAGTGTTACGTACAGTAACAATGAACAGTTTAAATGAATTGCTATAGCTTGTGAAGCAGATCTGGCTTGGTGGTTGGCATGGCATGATTTTGTGCTTGCAGGAGGGTTGGTTTGGAGGGCTCGGTTCTGTTCACGAGTCTTTGGCTTCCTTTGTACCCTAGCACCTTACCTGTATAACGAGAAAACTCTTTGAAGGGGCCTAACAGCATGTACCTGACTTGTTAAAATGTTGTGAATACGGCAGCAGAAATTCTTACAGGGCTGATACTTTTCACTGGGGTAGAGCATATATAACATCAGGTGCATCAGTATTGCTATTGAATTGAACAAAAGGCCACTGAGGACAATGTGTTGAGGAAATAGAGAGCAGCTATGAAAGCGAAGTGAATCAGAATCAAGATGAAATTTTCTGTCACCTCTTCTGATAATCCCTGTCTCTGCCTTCTGAAGACTTTGAGCATGTATCTGCTCTGCTCTCACGTGTGCTGTTATCCTGGCTTTATCTTGGCAACTTGAAGGCACCTTTTAACCTTGTCCTTGGGTGGTAACTTCAGAGCAGAGGTATTTGTACCAGATTTCTGTGGCTCACGAGCAGGTCAGGTGTTCTTGGGGAACCCATTTCACACAACTTCCAAGCCTGTGTTAAGGTCTGGTTTTCCACCCCCTCCCAAAGGTGAAGACCACTGAACTTTTGTCTTTAGGCAGGCAAAAAGCTTTTCTGTTGCTGAGCATCATTTAGTTTTCTTGGTCTATGAAGCGCTTTAGCTGAAAATGAGCACCTGAGGGAGCTTTCTGAATTCCTTGTAAGTGTAAGGATCAAATGCTCTTCACTTACTCTGAGTGCATTGGTTTTTCCTCTTTACCTGCAAGATCTTAACTGAATTGTTCAGATTTAGCTCGAACTTGTAAATGAGAAGATATTCTCCTGGCCTTGCTCCACAGTGATCTGATGATCAGAAAGGAAACAAGTACCATGCAGTGCGCATGCAGAGCACAGTGGAGGCAGCAGCCTACAGAATGGTTGTATTTAGGTGGACAGCGCATGCTTTTCTCAGGGCTATTAAAGACATTTTTAGACACTCAGACCTCTTTTGGCTTGCTGTGGGCTGCCAGTGGATGAGTTTTGTGTAGGAATAAAGCATTTCCTCTCTCACCTCACTGCTAAACCTGGCATTTCTGTCATCAGTTTGGGAATTGGCTGCTTTCCCATTAAATTGCCTACCAAGTTTCACCTCTCTAAAGAGGTGACTGAGGTGTGTGGTGCATCCTGAGGTGCAGGCAGTGATGAATAAAGGAGGGTCAGCACAGTGTTGTGCTGAAAAAGCCATTGGGTGAAGCTCATGACCTGGGGCATGTTCTGGTTCCAATGTGCTAGGCATCACCTCCTTGTGGTATTTTAGGCTAAAAACAAACCTGAAGTGAGCATTTGAGTCTGTTACCAGTTCTGGTGCTTGTTCATTGTCCATCACCCAGAGCAGGAGAGGGATCTGTTCAAACACAAGCTGTTGAGGAATGTGATGGCACTTGGGAAATAGAAACAAATACTGTGAAGATGCAGCATCTTCATCAAAGACTTACAAAATTTAGATAGGCTTTCATGTGTTGTCAGAAAATGAATTCTGGCTGCTCTGGGGATAGATCTTAGTTCATTTGGTCATCATTATTAAAATACAAACCAAGTTGAGTTTCACAAAGCTGAAGTTTAGAACTTTACTCTTTGTCTTTGAGCATCAGCTAAACTTCTGTACAGCAAATGAGGAGGACACAGAAGCCAGGCTTCTGGTCAACCCATGGGCTCCTTGTCCCTTGCGTTGGAAAAGGGGCTGATTGTAGCTGGTAATCCCAAGAGCTCCTTTGATGCAGCCACCAGCCAGCATTGATAAGTGGCGTACAACTAGCACTGAAATAGCATTTGCAACATGAACTAAAAGTTAGAATCATAGAATAGTTAGGGTTGGAAAGGACCTCAAGATCATCCAGTTCCAACCCCTTGCCATGTGCAGGGACACCTCCCACTACACCATGCCGCCCAAGGCTATGTCCAACCTGGCCTTGAGCACCGCCAGCAACGGAGCATTCACAGCTTCCCTGGGCAACCCATTGCAGTGCCTCAGCACCCGTACAGTAAAGAACTTCTTCCTCATATCCAATCTAAACTTCCCCTGTTTAAGTTTGAACCCGTTACCCCTTGTCCTGTC
>JASSUY010025275.1:0-30531 GCA_032466535.1 Forpus xanthops
GCACTTGTTCCAACAGTTCCATGTCCTTTTTATGTTGAGGACACCAGAACTGCACGCAATACTCCAAGTGAGGTCTCTTGAGAGCAGAGTAGAGGGGCAGGATCACCTCCCTCGATCTGCTGGTCACACTCCTTTTGATGCAGCCCAGGATACGAAAATATTTTGCTTTTGTACTGAGAAGCAGCACAATGAGCACTGCACAGGACTATATTTGGGCTCCTATTAGTTCTTTGTGGTTGTGTATCTGCATGATCAAAAGCCACAAAATTCAGTAACAGAAAGCTGCACTGTCCCCAGTATGTATTTTAAATTAACCTGAAGATCAAGTTCACAGAGTGAAAGCAGTCCTGCTGCAGCTGGAAGGTGTTTGATTATTAGAAATCCCTTTTTACAGTAGCAGCACAACTTGCAAGTTCACATACAGTTACACAGAGGATGCACACCTGGAATTGCTAGGACCCAACAGGAGCCATTCCTTCGTCATGAGAGATGGTATACTTCAAGACCTACTTAGGCTTCTCTCAGAAGTTACTGGCCTAAAATACTTTGGGCAAAGGAAATACTGTAGATTGTGGAAATCATTCTTCAGTGTCCCAACTGTGGGCCTTGTCACCACGTCTGATACTATCAGAGAAATACCTTGTGTCAGCCGCATCCTCCAAGTATCTGCTGTATTTGATTTCCATCAGTAGCCTTTGTTTATATTTGTTCTGTTCAATACAGTTTCCTCCATTTGGCTAGATGCTGTCTAGACAAACTGCAAGAGAAATAAATAGCAGACTTTTCCCCAGACATCCAGAAATTGACTTCAGGTTTTCCCCTACCAAATGGGTCCAGTCACAGGCTTCAAGACTGAATTGAACACAAAGGTTTACCCAGGAAATAGTAAAGATCTGACTGCAGACTCCAATGCTTTATTACTACTTCAGTTCATTATTACTTACCAAATTGTCCCAGAGGATTACACAGAAGCCCACCCACATCATCTCAATGTGCAGAATGCCTCCAGAGAGACAAACTTGCTGCTGATCAAGACCTCTGTAGGTTAGAAGTTACATTTAATCTGGCAGCAAAGCATATCACCCTCTATCACTGAGGTAAGCAGGTGATATCGTTAGTATTTTAGAGATGGGGACCAAAGGACAGAAACATATTCCCTGTAAGGCCTGGGAATAATTGCCAGGTAATAGAAGGCACAGTAGGAACTTAAAAAGCAAACAAACAAGCAAAAAACAAATAGGGTCCTTTCCAGCACAACTTCTCACTTGAGTAAGGATCCAGTAGACCAATAGATGCACAACGCTCTCCCAGGCTACATGGGTTTGCTGCCAGTTATGCTAGAATTTCCAGAGACAATATGCGCAAGAACAGTAATATGGAGAGGATTGGTGCCATTTCCTAAACCCAAGAATGTGCCAGGTGTCTATCATCTCTGCCCCATTCCTCACGATCTCTTTATGTAACTGGGATGTTCCTTTGGGTATGGGCTCATAACTGCACTGCTGCTCATGCCAGAGTACCCCTTCACTTGAAAAAGTATCACCACCACAAATGTAAGCAATATATTTTTCTTACTTTGTGGAAGGTATAATTTTTGCATTTTCAGTGCTGAAGGAAGAACATTTCTTCTACTAGCTCAGAATAAGAAAAGCCTCTCTGATACGAAACAGACAGGAAGAGACTCCTACCCCATATGAGCTCTGCTGTGGGGTTTATCAGCCACAAATCAGCCCCATGAGGAGATGCAAGGCAAAGAAGGGGCAGGAAGCACAGCTCTGCTAAAAGGCATGGGGTAGAAGCTCTCCAGCTTCAAGGACACAATCTGCCAGAATAATGGGGAGTCACAACACAGTAGCGAAGAGAGTGCAATGACTCCAGTTGTTGAGGGTGTACTGGCACAACAGGAACTGGTACAAGCCAGACAGCATGGAAGACTTATCCTAGATGGAGACAAGAGAAAGCTTGAATACCAGTGCAAAAACAGCTTGTGCCTTGTGTGAGACCTCAAATATAATGGGTGGGTCTGACTGTTCATTGGAACATGGCACCGTTACGCACTAGTGCTAGGGCTCTGTGCCCAGGCTGTTTCTGTCTAACTTTGTCACACTGTTAGCCAGACACTGAGATCACATCAGAGACCAGGTCAGAACTCCAGCTGTTCAAATGACTTATGAGAAACAAGTTGAGGAAGCCAAATGAGGAAGAGGCACATCACTTCTTGGAATGGCATGTAGGTCAAATGTCTATCCCAGTTGACCAGGGAATAAGTTCCGCACTAACCCAGTGTGTCAGCAGCACTACTCTTTCAAACATAACCATGCTCCAGAATAATTGGATAATACAACAGAAAGAGCTGGCTAGAGACTCAAGTCTTCTGGAATTTAACTATCCTCGTGCTGGCATCAGAACAAGAGGCCATCATGAGGATAAAGAACTTATGAGAACGATGTATCAAACTTACAACCTATCTTATGAACTAAGTATTAAACTTACAAAAATTAAATACCAAATTAATATTGAGGACCAGGGGCATACATACAGCTTTTCTGTTACTGCTTAAAAGGTCCGCAACCCTTTGTAATGTCACTTCTGCTCAGTGCTGAAGCTACTACAAGTCTCACTGAACAAGACGTTTAAAGGCAAATAGTGTCATCCTTTGATTTTTGCTCACAACACTGTTGCATGGGAGCTTTAAGATCTCATTCAGATACATAATTCTAAGACTGGATGAAACTTTTCTCCTATTATTATCATCATATATAATTTAGATAATTTTTTCTTTAGAATAAAAAGACATTCTGAAGAAATGATAAGAAAGCTGTTGAGATCACTGTCTTATCCCATTATCACTGATGATTTAAGCACCATTAAAGTAAAAATTCTTAGTCCCCAGCTTAACAAGACAGATATAAGCCTATGAGGCATCTACCAGAGTCTGCAGATATGCCTTCATCCAGATTTCCCTCAGTAATGAGACTGCAAACCTAATAACAATAGTGGAGTCAGAGTTAGATGCTATTTACAACAAGATCAAAGGGCAGAATTTTTGCTACAGGCATATGTGCAATAACAAAGGAGTTAATAACAAATTGAGTGTCCTTGCCAGCACAATTCAGGATCACATTTACACAGCTAATAACATTCTAGTAAGTAAAATAAAATATCACCCTCCCCACTTATACTGGTCTAAGATGTAAGCTGAACTAAAACAATGGCTCTGCCTTATTTATCTTTCATCTAGCACAAGGAGAAACACCACACTGGCTGTAGATGGAACAGCAGCAGTCTGGGACTGAGGAATACCCAATGGGTCAGATGCAGTGACTATCAGGGGTATGAACAAAATTATGCTTTCATCAGTCTTCATCAGAGAAAAGCAGAGTTAGAAGGCTTCCTCTTCCTACAGGGCAGTCCAGGGGACAGTAGCACGGTCCAGATCATCAGGCAAGTTCATGGTGGTAAGGCTGGGAAGTCAATCCACAAGTCAAGGCCAGGTGAAGGTAACCAGGGTCAGACACAGGCCAGCAATCATGAGACATCTTCAGAGGCATAAGGTATGCCTGCAGTCAAGCTATGAAATCAACCCAGAGCAAGGCATAGGTATAACTAACACAGAGATCTGCTCTCCTACAGGGCAGCTTAAGAAGGAAACAGGGACCCAAACGTGAGCTTACATGGTGCTCCTCTGCCTACAGGCAGAGAGCTTTGGTGAAGGTCCAGGTGAGGCTAGTTAAAGCCATTAAGGCTTGTTAGTGCACCCTGACAGAAGGAGCCTAATCTCTGTAAAGGGCAAAGTAACTGCATAGGGATAGGTTTTATAAGTCTACCCAGAAATGGATTTCAGTTGCTGGTTACCAGAGCCTTAGTTGCTGCACTGTAGAATTACACATAGTGCAGTCACTTTTGAGGACTGTAATAGAGATACAACCACAGAAACAGGAGAGAAAATAGCTACACTAGAGTTCTACATCACTGTATTAGCCACAAAGTGGGTTTCTTCTTGTAGCACGGTCGAATAGGATCTGTCACACATAGCTACCACTGAGAAGAACCAGAGGGGTGTGCTTAAACTGAACATAATGCTAGGGCTTCATGTAGGTTTTGTCAGCACTCAGACTTTTATTCACTACCAAAATTGTTTCTTGCTTCAGTTGGTTCATTTCTTGAATAATAGCCTAGAGAGAGCCCTGTTTGTGCAAAAGGAATTCAAAACCTAGAAGCTGTAGTCTGACCAACAGTGCAAAAGCATCTCCCAGCTGGGATGATCTCAGTGATGGGGGACTGTCCAGTGCAAAATCTTCAGGATAAGATTGCAAATCTTCATAATGCAGCTACTGTAACTGCAAAAATAAGTACTACCTGCCTAATCTTCACTTATTGCTATCTCTCTTTCCATCAGTAGGCTGGTTGGGCCTTGTTTATTTTTACTGTATGTGGTATTTCCAATCTTGCATACGAACTTTTTCCTATTAAGTAATTTGCTTAACATCTGTGCATCAGGAGGTTTATCTACATTGCATCAAGTAGACTTTATTTATTTCATGTCACTGTCGTGTGTGTCATCGAAATGCAGCATGTTATGAGACAGGGCAAGCACAAACAACTCTCTAACCCAGTGAGTCTCAGCTTTTGCAGCAAATAGCCTGTTCTACCATAAAAAATGTTTAATTCTGGAACTTCTTCCAATATGTACCATGTCACAGCAGAATCTGTGCCTGTATTCTGTAGAACTGGCCTTTTCATATACACTGCATCGAGACACAACTACAGACTCAATTGAAAACTATGTTAAATCACAGCTATCAAGTACATCAGAGACAATATTCCTCATATCAGATTCAGTTCAGCTTATTTCAGGTTTTATGCCAAGGGGTTCAGGCAGCAATTCTTCTGGTGCTTAAATTCTTAAATCTTTAGGTTTAATGAGAAAATATCATGAATTTGTTTGTTTTTGTTTTTAATTTCTTTTTTCCCTCCTATTTCTGGTTCTTAGATGTACAGAAGAATGAATTTAACTTTCTTAAACAAAAAATGAATTTTCACAGGAGTCTATATGCAGGTGAATATCAAAATGGATAAAAAAAATCTAATAAAACTTTTCAATGTAAATATTTTAAAATAAACTTACATATAATGATGACCATCTTCCCATACATATTCAAACAATGACATTAGGTAAAAATCAGATATGCCTTCTCCTAAGGTTTCACAAAAATAGACCTTGAAAAATACTTCAATTCCCCATACAAATGCCACTCCTTTGAAGAAATAAAATCTTTGGCTTTGAGTTGAATAAAGTATTTTATTCTGTCCTAAAATATATGTCTGAAAGATGGCACCATCATCTGGTTTGACCACAAGGTGGAGATGAATGGGCAACTAGAATGGGTTTTTATAATCTAATCTACTGAAGTCACCACAGGACAAATGCACATTATCCCAACTGCCTCTTCTTGTGCACATTGAGAAAAGACAATGAGAAAAAAAGCATATTGAAACAGCTGGAAAAGAGGTTAAAACCCATTTCCATTCACTGTGAATTCTAGCAAAACCCATGGGATAGAATGGGAAAAAAGAGACAGTTTTCTCCTCTAGGAGAAACATAACACCCATTTCTTAGATCCTACTACTAGAATAGCTGAAAATTAGGGTGGAATGTAAGTAGAAGAATCATGTAACATAGGTGAGATGTCCCTTCTAAAGTAATTTCTGGCGAAACAGGTCCTCATGACACATTTATCAGCAGAGAAACCCAACTAGGGAGAAAAGGCAGCTGGTAACTGCGTAATTCTTCTTACAAACGGTATGGATGGCCAACGCTGTCAGAAAGAAAGTCCATGCTGAATGTGGATAGCAATGCAAGAAATATTAGTTACTTCAGCTGTCTGAAGGACAGTTATTTTTAAGGTGGTTACGTGATTTGAGTTCTCAGATCGTTATGTTTACTCATGTAGACAGTACCTGAGAAAAGATCTGGGGTATCTGTGGGGTGCCAGGCCTGGGCTGAACTGCATGTTGCAAAGTGTTCTTCATTGCCTTTTCTGTTTGTGCTGATCATTCTGGACTTAGAGGTCTGTGATTCTCAAACACTAATAGGTACCAAAAAGCTTCTGTGATTTCAAGGCAGTAACTGTATATGACATTTGATACACAGTCATTCTATCTTATGGAGGTATGAAGAAGTCAAGTATTAGCAAAAAAATATTTGGGAAACTTCATCTGGTTTAGATAATGACATAAGCAATATATGTATCTCAATCTACCTTGAAAGCAAGCAGAATATTTAATCACAGAAGATTTAATCTGAAGTTGTACTCAGTTTAGGCAGTTATTTGGATCACAACAATCTATTGACAAAGTGATTTTGGGAGAAGAAGAGCTGCCATATTCCTTCTGCACACTTGCTGACAATAGGAAAAACTCATTAGTAAGCTGCTGTTAGTATTTATAGCTTATCAGGGTAAGCAGTTGCCCTTCACAGGAGGAGAGATGCAGATTGCAAATGTCATCACTTGTAATCACCAATCTAGTTCAGAAATTCTGACCTGATTAAAACAAAACCCATATTTATTGTAAATAACAGAATTTTGCCATGTTCTTTTCTTCACCTGAAGTGTTCTCAGTATTGCAAAGTTCCCAAATTAAGTGATACTTAGAATTCTTCTGACACAGCTGGAGTCATGTGGTTCTCTGCCAATACTTAGTTCCATAATACCGTCTAGAGGAGAGTATGACTCTGTGTCTGTTGTTACACAATGAAACCACCCCAACAAGTGCATTTCTTTTGTACTCATTTGATTTGTGGCCAGCAGGTTCAGGCTGTATTTTCCAGCTCATACAGATGTCCTACACCCCCTCACCTCCCACCATCCCCATAGGCATACGTAACTAACAACTGTAGGCTGGTATTTTCCTGTGTCAGACAGGCCTTGTTTGTTCTTGTGTAGCAAGCAGGGCTGATTCCTAATCATATATTAGTATCAGAAAAACTGAACTGTTTAGCAAGTCTTCTTGCATGGGAGAAGCCCATTTTTTCTGTTTCCAATATATGCATCCCAATCATAGTATGAGCACTGTATGTATAGAACATATGTAGCTTTGAAGGTTGAGTGCAATGACAGAAGCAGTTTCTACAATTCACTTACATAAAGTGAAGGTGACAGAATGAGCCAGTAGCAAATCTTTACCTCCAGACTATTCTGAATCCCCCAGATCAAATCTCCCTCCTTCCTCTGAAAGTGGCAAGAACAGCAATTCCACCCTACACATTAAAAACATTGAGGTTATCAGGCAAAATCAAGGCCTGATAAATAAACTGACCTTTCTGGAATTACACTAGAGATTCTTTTGGATCTGCATATCTTAGTTAAACAAGCTGTGACTGAATGAACACAACTGCGAAGGACTAGACTTGGCTAACAACAACCACGCAGCTGCTCACTTACTATGGGCACCCTTGTCAATATAGAAGGAGAAAATATGAAGAATAGGAGTGAAAAAATTCATGGGGCAAGATGAAAACAAAGAGGTTGCTTAGTGATTACACTCATGGGCAAAAGAATCTTGAATTGGGACAACTTAAAAACATTTAATCAGTGATTTGGGTTGTAGGAAATGAGAAGACAAACATTAAGACAATTTCCTCTTTCCTTTTCTATGGTAAAGTTAATTCCCAGGTCCTCTACCTTCTCAAAAGGCACACAGGTGTTTCAGGGTTAGTCAGTACAAAGCAGTTTCTCTCTGATGCTCTTCCTTCTCACACATTTTCTCCGCTCTGTACAGGTTCTCAATGGGCTGAAAATGAAGTATCTACTCTGGTGTTTTGCAACATCCCCTCTTCTGACCTTGGTGTTTCCTTTGCTGTTTCTTACTCTTTTTCTTTCTAATTTGGTGATTCCTGCCTTTTCTTGAATGTGTTTTCACAGAGGCACCACCAGCTTTGCTGATGGACTCGGCTGTGTCTACAGTAAGTCTACTACTCCACTACCAAACCTTGCTACATACACCCAGTACATAAATCTAAAGAAAAATTGCATTGTGGAGAACTCCTCAAATCACAGAATCATAGAATCATAGAATAGTTAGGGTTGGAAAGGACCTTAAGATCATCTAGTTCCACCCAAGGCTCTGTTCAACCCGGCCTTGAACACTGCCAGCAACGAAGCATTCACAACTTCCCTGGGCAACCCATTCCAGTGCCTCACCACCCTTACAGTAAAGAATTTCTTCCTCATATCCAGTCTAAACATCCCCTGTTTAAGTTTGAACCCGTTACCCTTTGTCCTATCACTAATGCTAAATATTTTTCAACTAGATTAGGATTTTCCATTATTAAATATAAATTGTGTATTTTTTCCCTGAAATTAGTAGCGTGGGAGTTGATTAGAGGTAAAGGCAGCACAGAAGTAATCTGAATAATATGGGGTATTTCCAAACCTCCCAAATTTATGGCTGGCAGCCCAACCTGGAGATAAGAATTTCAGTGTGATTTGAGTCATAACATATATCTTTTGCTAGGAAAGCCCTCTTTCATGGAAAATATTTTCTTCGGAATATAAGATACATGCTGCTGAAATGGAAGTAACAGACCCCTTCCTCCATTTCAGGTTCTACAGACTGCTGAAGCTTTTATCAGCATCCTTTGGAAGGAGACACACAGAAATGAGATAAGGCAAAGCATGGTACAAGATCCAGAGACTGTATCCTCACTCAGATTTTTCATGGCCTTAAATTAATTTGGAATCTGGTATTATTTTTCAATTTAATCTCCTTTCTCTGGTATAGCACTCTTTCTTCTGCTGGAAAAATGAAGAGCAGAGCAGGGTAAAATCCTAAAGGTGACAACCCATAACTTCCCTCAATTACCCACAGATTAGGTTCATCACTGCAACATAGTTCGCTGAAGAGTCTAAGATCAATCCTAGGGGAAGTGAATAGGTATGAATAAAGGTTGTTTTGAAATTCATGTGTACCTTGTTTTTCATCTCACTAGAACTACTAGTACTCATTCTCTGTGGTGACATAATTCAGCCTCCAGCAGAGTACTCTTCTAAGAAGACATCTACTCTTTACCTGAAGGAAATGAGGTATGGGGATCATTACTTCCTACAGTAGTTTGTTCCAATACTTAGTCACACTCGCTGTTAAAAATACGTGCCTGATTTACAGTTTGAATTTGACTGGCTGTAGTTTGGTGAGTGTTGCACACTTTTCACTGAATGAAAAAGTCCTTTGCCTCCTGCACTTTTCCCCTGTGCACATATTTGCATGTGGTGGTCAGATCACATTTTTAACCTCCCTTATTTCCTTTTTATTTTTTGTTTATGTACTGTTAATAAGATTAGATCTTTGGAAAAGGGTTTTCTCGATACGATTGAGGAAATTAATGTGTGCACATAAAGGTAAACTGTCAGTTTATTTCCAAGAAGATGCTTCAAGTCCTGAGGCTAATTTTCACTGGAAACAATGAATTTGTCCCCATTTAGCTTGAAAAGTTTGACCTTTTCAGGACAAGATATATCACTGAATGCTCTTGGTCAATTTGATGGTGGTGAACCTAAAAAGAAAAGCTTTCTTTCCCATTTCTAGTCCCACCACTCAACAAGATCAGACAAAGCTGCACTCGATGCTGTTGGGAAAAAAAGTGTAAAGTACAACCACGTCTTGGTTGCAGCTATTAGTCACTAACATTGATGTAGTATCACATAATACATACAATACTGTTTTGGTGCCCTGCTCTGCACACCGTACCTCACTATGTGCTCCACTCAGCCTCTCTTGTCTCTCCTTTCATCTCAATATCCCATTTCATGAAATGGGATGCCATCTCTCTCCCTCTCATGTCTTCTCTGCTCCAGCAGCACAGAGGAAGGTGAACACTCCTATATTCTACCTGGTGGCACTTCACAAGCAATGTAGGAGATTGGAGCTGTCATGTCAGTGAGTCATGGGATAGAGGGGAGCAACCAAGAAGAGGGAATCAGAGAGAAGAAAGGAATCACAGCAACTTCTACACTTGCTTTGGCTGTGAAGGTAAGTGCCTAGGAAAAAGTCATTGCACCCCCCATACCTCACTTGTGAGATCAGATCACTTGGACTACAGGAAAGGGTTAGTAAGACTGGAGGAGAAATGTCTGCTTCCATCTCCTGTCTCCTGAAGTTCCACTTACCTCCGTCCAGAGGTTTTAATACAATGCAAGTTAATTTCAAGCCTTTATGACTGTATTAATAATGTATGGATGTCATGGCGGTGTTAATATAATTTGCGCAGTTTAAGAATGAATCTTGAGCTGTGAGATTCCTATGGTAAACTGAATTTCAGCAAGAAAGCAGGCTATGCTAATAAACCAGAGGAGCTGAGAGAGGTTTCCTCTCCAGTGTCCAAAAGTAAAATGTTGAAAATAGTAATTTTAAATGGCCTTTTTTTAAAATGACTTGAAATTTTGCTAATTCTCTGTGAAAGTATTGCTGTCTTTTTGATACAGAAAAATGACAATGAACCCAGCATATATTATTAGTCGGTATTGTGAACTTCCTGCACATAAATGAACATTCTGTCCTTGCAACACTTTGAGTTCTGTATCTTTCTCCAAGCGTAATGGGAATTAGTTTTGCGCTGAAATCCCTCCTAAACTGCAGTCTATTATTTGACATAGGCCTAAAAAACCTGGTCATGTATTAGCAAATCCCACCACCATCAGATATTTCAGGCTTGAATCATATGCTTCTCTTTACTTCCTTCTGGTTTTTCTTTCGGTTATGTTAAATGTGGTCTGAATAAAAAGAGAGAAAAACCTTGAGTTCCTAGCAGAAAGGCAAAAAGATAGGATTCAAGCTTGGGTAGATGATGATGATGATGACGTTGATGATGATGATGGTGATTATTATTACTACTGCTACTGATACTACTAGTAGTAGAAATCAGTTTCCGTTTCCTTTGATCCCCACAGTGCAAAAGCCGAAGGATGCCTTGCCTCACCTCATACCAACTTCAAGGCAAGAAACGAAAGTAACTTTATTTCACTGCATAAATGGGCTGTATACAACTTTATCACCAGACATTGCTGAAATAAAACATTAAATAATCATGAGCTATGGAAACTTCAGAACAATGTGGATGCAGTACTGATACAGCTATTAAGCTTTGTGTACTGTCATTTAAACCAATACCTATCTCCTGAAGATTAGAAAGTATCTTGCACCTTTCTGTGAAAGATCTGATGCTGGATTTTAATTTCTTCACTAGAAATGTCCATTCTAGAAGAATCATCTTCTCTCAGACTTACTGCTGTTTACTAAGCAAAATAAGATAGAAATAGCTGTCTGAACCCCAAGCCAGGCAGAATAATCTTCTGCTTCTACCTACATGTGTAGCATCTGTTGTAGAAACTGAAATAAATGCCTGTACAACCCACAAATGTCTCTCTGCACCAGCTTCTTTCCACTGATACGTGTCAGGGAAGGATTCCTCACAGATTTCTCGTGTTTCCTTACTACAGCTACTTGAAATAATAGAGAACATATCAAATACAGCCTTAGTATTCTGTGCAGCCACACTGGGGATATAAAGACAGAGCATGACATGCAGGGTAGAGCAGAACTGAGCCAGCAGATTTGCAGGCCACATCATTAGAAGCGCTGCAAATGGTACTGAAATGCAGGACTTCCTCCTTCATATCCTTAGCTTGTCCACCCTCAACTGGGAGATTGCTAGGAAGCATCTCCACAGGAAAAAAGCTTCAGGCTTTTTTCAATGTCAAGCGAAGATACCCTGTTCTTCAAGCCAAGTATTTCAGCTTTTTAAGTGAAACATCATCTTCCTATTTTTCAAGCAGAGCCTTAACAATTACTTCTTTCTGTGTGATCTTCTGAGCAAAGAAAAGAGGGTCTGACTCCAATGGTTTGGACCTCCGGCATAGAGAGGAGCCATAGGAGGTTCCCGCTCCTTTCCTCTCACCAAACATCTGCCTCAGTTCATGCGGTACTCTGAGTCACTTCCTCCCTGGTTTTCAGTCATCCACCCTCAGAGCCCTTCTCCAAGCAAGCCTGGTCTTCTTTGCCCAACCTGGAGCAGCGCTCAAGGGAAGCCTTGCCGGGAGGTATGCTGGAATTTAATCACAATATAATCACAAGGTAAAGCTCCTAGGCATTGCGGACTGTTCAGGAGTTTGGAGCAGGTGAGCATCATGTATTTTAGTCATCTTAATGCTGATTTCAAGACAGCCATAACATCTCATACCAGCAGGTACTGTGTGCTTTCTGCATATGCCAGTGGCCTCAGAACTAGCTTAAAATAAGCCGACACATCATTACATTGCACTGGGTGGAATCATTCATTCCACCTGGTACCAGTTAGTTGCCTGCAGTTAGTACCTTGGCTAGATGCAGCACTGTGGTGATGACTGTACTACCTCTAGTTTTGAAGCTAGCTCAAAGCCAGCTCAGGGATCTCTGTGCTGTCAGCAACTGCGCAGCATGGACATGGCCCATGGAAGCTATTGAGACAGGAGCTTCACTGAAGGGAAAGGGACTCTGGGAATGTAGGCTTCACCTCAGCCTTACCTACCCTCCAGTAGGAGTTGTGTGACATAAACTATCTTCTCATCAGGACTTTCAGGTGTGTGGGTGTTTCCAGGAATAAACAACACCCGACCACAGAACAACCAGGAAGCAGCTTTATAAGCATACTGTGACACTTCACCGCCGCAAGGCTTATAAACTTTATCTCCATAACCAGCCAATTGCCTTATGCCATTGTACTATGGGACAAGGGGACCAACAGGCTGGGAAATGATCACTGGACACTGCCCTTCATGGCACGCTGAAAGCAAGAGCTCAAATTATAGAGTCTGCAATTGAAACCATTAAGACAAATTTGGAACAGACCTGTCAATCATATTCCAGGCAGACTGGATGAACTCTGTTAAGAGTTAAGAATTGTAATAAGCAGAAGAACAGACACTGAGAGTAAAGTGCACTAGCAGGGTATATATAGGAGTAGTTTTGCATCTGCCTGCACAACTGATGCTATCCAACACTTTTGTTTTCTATTTCATATACCTCCATATACAAAATTACTGTATTTTCTTACAGAGTATTCAAATAAAACATACAAAATTATTTTCCCTTTATTATAAGTGTAGCAAGCTCTAAGGTCATCAAAAGGCAGGAAGCCCACTGACAAGTGTGACAGATACTGCTATCTGACAGAATTAAAGTAGTTTTAATGCCTTATACATCGAGTAAGGCCTTCGCATGATGTAATCCAACCTTAATTTTGCTTCCTTGCCAAATTGCCAGACGAAGCCATTGTACTTCATTGCTGGGTGAGCACTTAGTAAAACAGATCTGTCAATACACAGAGGATTCTGATGTTTTTCCAGAAGCATTCACAGGTTCAGAGATAATTGGATTCACTCATTTACATGCAGCCTGTTGAGCTATCTGTATGGTCCCAAGATTGAGGATCCTCAGCTGGCAGAAAGAGATAGCAGGGAGAATTCTCATGTGGAGAAAGTCATGGTAGCTCCATGAGAAATCAATAGAACTGGGACAGTCTAAAAGCTTATACCAGCGGGGGTTCAGCACTCTGATATTCATGTCATCATTGGTAATGAATTTGATTTCTGTCTGCACGTTGATAATCGAAATCTTGCTTTTCAGCTCATGCGCTTGTTGTTGAATGTGTTATTAGCATGGAATCTGCTGTCAGCAAGGACTTTAAAGTTGAGTAAAACCACTTCAAACAGAGCAGATCACAGACTCTGCCTTTGTCAAACAATGACTGAATGACATTATGATAGTTAACATAAAATAGTTATGCAGTAACCCACACTGAAAACCACAGGCAGAGCCCAGATCTGTGCTCTCAGAACACAGAAGACAAGGAAAAAATTCAGTCCCTGGGAAGGCTGTGATGGCCCTGTGTAGCACCTTAAATAAACAATGCTTGAGATTTCTCTGCTGCTGTGTGGAAATGCACATCTACTGAAAGCGTATCTTTAATTACATCTTGTTGGCAACATCTTCAGCTTCAGCTCCATCACAGGCTTCAGCTTCAGCTCCCTCTTTTTCTTCCATCAAATTCATATTGCATTTCTAACTGATGTAGCCAGCCAACTCTGATAATTTTCCCTTCTCTACATGCATCATTACCTAGGCCATCCTCTGTCCCACTGTGCTGGGTTCAGCAGCAGCAGTCATCTTTTCTCCTTCTTAGTAGCTGGTGCAGTGCTGTGTTTTTGACTTTCAGCCTGGGAACAGCGCTGATAACACCAATGCTTTTAGTTACTGCTCAGTAATGTTTTGGTCTGATCAAGGACTCTCTGAGCCTCGTGCTCTGTCAGGGAGGAGGGGAAGCCGGGAGGAAGCAGATTCAGGACACCTGACCCAAAGAGGCATTCCATACCACAGCACATCATGCCCAGGATGTAAAAACTGGGGTCAGTTACCCGTAAGGGTTAGATCACTGCTGGCTCAGGCTGGGTATCGGTCGGTGGGTGGTGAGCAGTTGTATTCTCTTCCCTTGTTATTTCCCTTCTCAATATTATTATTGGCTTTAGCAGTAGTGGTTTGTGTTATACCTTGTTACTGGACTGTTCTTATATCAACCGGTGGGAGTTACGTTCTTTTGATTCTCCTCCCCATGCCTCCAGGAGTGGAGGGGAGGAAGAGGGGGGTGAGCTAACGACATTATGGCAGATTTATGGCTGGGCTTAATGTTACCAAAATATTACTGAGCAGTAACTGAAAACATTGGTGTTATCAACATTGTTCCCAGGCTGAAAGTCAAAACCACAGCACTGCACCAGCTACTAAGAAAGAGGAAAAATGACTGCTACTGCTGAACCCAGGACACTAATTTTCTTTATATGACCATTATCAATCTTTGGGGTTATTTACATAGGAGCATCAGAGCAGACCATTTTGGAACACCAACCTGATGAAATAAAATTGCCAGAACATCAGACTACAGTCATCAGTACAGTTTGCCAATGTTCAAACGTGGTGTGCAGTCCTAGCTCCTGAGCAGCTTGATTTCCTGCTGACTTTGATCTATTTTCTGTCTCTATCTCTTATGTCTCTGTCCTCAATGCTGGTTATTCTGACTCGTAGCTTTCAGTAGCTGAGGCCTTTTCTCTGTTGCTGGCCCACAGAACTGAGCTGGGGAAATGTTGTGGTTTAAGAAAAGGAACCTTGAACCTGAAATTATAAGATCAGTGAGGAAGTGGGGAAACAGGTACAGTATTGTTTAAAACCCCCCACAAAATAGTATTCAGAACAAAAATGCCAGTTTTTCAGTGAAAGATGTGGACCAGCTTCGATTTCTTCATTATTTCAGTTGAAAAGTATGTAAGAGGCCTTTCTTTCTCCTCAAAAGTCAGTTTCTTCCCTGAGGGTCTGGAAAGCCATGTTGTTCAAGATGAGAGCTATGCAGCCAGTAGCTAATTAGCTACTGAAGGGAGAAATCATTGAAAATGTCACTTACAGAGAAGACTTGAGACAGCTTATTTTTTCAAGGCAGACATGAGCAGGAATTTTCTTGGAAGCAGTGACGAAGAAGTGACAAAGAAGTCATAGCAGTAGTCCTAGTAGTGATGACTATGACAAATAAGTTTCTCTCTAGCTTCCCAAGACTAAGATTTCCTTTTTGATATTAAACTCAGCCTTGAATAATCTCCTCTGCTTTTACCACCTCTGAGCTCTGCTGCAGGGTTTATCTTCATTCATCAGCCTCCCGAGGGCAGCCAATGAACGGAAGGCAGACTTATTCAATCTGTTTCCTCAGCGTTTGCCTAGGCTCTGTGCACAGGAAGCCTAGTGCTCTGAGAAGTCAGAAGGAGGAACCTCTCCAGCTTTGAGGAGACAGTCGATCAGGAGCACGCACAGCTAGAGAAGAGTGGGAAAGGGCGAGAGAAAACACTGACATTGGCTGCTGAGGATGCACTGGCAGGCAAGAAACACTCCCCATGACCACAGCTAGGCTGGAGGTGGGCTATGAAATCAGGAGCCGACATGAGCATTGCTGGGAAGACTGTGTGTGTTTTTGTGCTGCTCACCATCACCAAGGTCACAAGAACAGCAGGTGAGTCTAACTGGGACCAATCAGCCATCAGGATGGAACAAAGGGAAATATGTACAGATACTTTCTTCCATAAAGGCTATTCTTAATGCTGTGAGTTTAATTGCTAAAAATTAGGAGCACGACTAAAACAATGCTTCCTCAATACTTTCTCCTACTCTTCTTTTCTTAGTGGTCACAGGAGGGTAATGCATCGTATCTGTGACTTCCATGTAGGCAGTTATTTCGTGAACCTTAGCTGGGCACGTACCTTTTGTCACAGATAGCCTCTAAATCCATATGATCTGAGAAATTGATCTATTTGACATATTAAAAATATGCCCAGGAAAGTGTTTGTGAACTTGAAGCTTTTGGCTGTATAGTTTCTGCTGAAGACAGGCTGCAGCATACTCTGAAACACGGCAGGGATCTCTTGCATCTTTCTGAGGAGTGGTGGAAGATCACTGATGGAGTGATGCTGATGAGCAGTTTCTGGAATTTCGTTCTAAGGCTAATGGGCATGGTCAGTGTTAAGAACGGGAAAGATTTTTGTGCCAAAGACAGTGGCACACCTAAGCCTTTCTGTCCTCATTTTTTAGTGTAGTTGGCTTAGTTTTAGCTACAGCAGTGAATATTTCCCATGTACTATTCATTTGCATTTCTAGAGTTTATATTCTTTCAGACACTACACAGCAATCCGGGGACTTGGTAATGGAACTAGGGACTTGAGCAGAGGTTACAGAAAGCTAAACTGTTTCTGTATAGAGGGAGAAGGCAGATAGGTCTGCGAGATTCAAATGAAAGTAGGGGCATCTCTGAATAATAGCATTCTTATTATGGACAGGTAGAACTAAATTGTGTGGACATGGGTTATTCCATTCCACTTTTCCAGAAAGTAAAAATGGCTCCTTGGTTGTATTTAAAAGAAAACCTGAGGCAGTCATTGTTGGCAGTGAGGGAACACCCATATGTAATGCATTTGGCTGATCAAATGAGGGAGAAAAAACATGAAATGCTTTACAAACATTATTAAACATTGCATCAATAAACTCACAACAAGTACACTGGAGGTCAAAAACCTGTCCCAGTTCTGTAGATAAATAACTATATCAGAAGAATACTGAGGAACCCATTCAGGGTCATACCTGATTCTGGTAGCATCAGGCAGTATTTTTTTTTAATACAACTGCTCAAAAAGTAAAGGAGGATGGACATTTCACAAAATATTGAAGAAAATGGATGAGACAAAGGGGAATGGTACTGGGAAAAATTATTTTTTAAATTGACTTTTCTGGAAATATTAAAAAGAATCCAAACATTTTGGGTTTTTTTTTTGGGGGGTAGGTTTTTTTTTATTTTACACCTAAAATGTAATTGGATTTCAACTATTTGGTGTCAGTGAATTAATGATATTCCCCTTCAAATAACTAGGAAAAATGTTCAGTTAAAATCTTGTTTCATGCTTGAACCTCCCCTTCAAATAAAAAGGAGCCCACATTTGATAGGAAGTTTTTAGCTAACATTGCTCTTAGACATGTTTCCTTCAATATTAGGGTGGCTGTTCTGAGCAAGATGTAGTGTTTAGCTTTTTCTTCAGAGATCACAGGCTAAAGGTGTCAGTGTGTGTATTCTATCTGAGAATCTGATCGTATGAAGCTCAGAAGGAGCTACAGTCAAGACTAGAGCAAGTTATTCTGAATGAAATAAGGTCATGCAAAAATTGTTGTGTGTATCCAGACTTGAACTATATTATCATTTTCCTTAGCATTTCCTTAGCATGTTGTTTTTTGTGGTTTGGTTAGTTTTTGCAACTTCAGAAGGGGCAGCTCAGAAGCAAGGCTGAGGTCACTTTATGATTGTCATATCTATGTCTGTCCCCAAAGGAAGCTGCATAATATGCTACTGAAGCTGCTGTTGCATGATCTGTACTAACAGTCGTCCTGTGACAATCCTCATAAAAGCAGCAGTGGAAAAGACTCAAAAATATTGTTCATAACACTTTGAAGACTTCTCTAGTTTAACTAAGGTGGTTGTGTGCATACGCCAAAGAAAAGGGGATAGCAAAGGGCAAGACCTTCCATGAAAGCTTCATGCAAAAATATCTCTTTTTACTGGATTAACAACATTTGCAATGTCAGACTGTGTAAGTCCTGCATCTTCATTTGTATCCTGTGACAACAGATATGCCCAAGTGCTTCAGAGGAAGATGCAAGAAATCCATTGTCAGCAATGACGTAATTCTCTGTGGTTTTTATCAATAGTAAAAAACTGAAGTCAGTGGCATTGCATCAGTGCTGGAATTAGACTGTATGAGATGAATAGAAGTGGTGTTGCAGAACTACCTGGCTAGTGTTCAAGTTTACCTACCTACATAACTTTCTTAAATGTTACTGCATTAATTTCATTTCTTTCCTTAACAGAAGGTGTAAAATCTCTTTCATTAGTGTACTAGTGTTTTATTACCTTTTATTTTCGCACTTCTACTGCGTTTCAGTGCTCCTGTCTCTCTTGCCACCTATTCTAGTTTACTGGAATCTTGATCTGGATACAAAAAATCATAGCCTAAAAACCTATTCTGCTAAATTTACATTTGTCTTAATTTCACTATTTCTTTGCTGTGCCTTTGGGTCTACGTGCTGGAATCATTCTGAGTTCTTTTACCCTAAAGACACCTGAATCCAAACAGCCTGGTTTTAGTTCTCCAAATTCTTAAAACAGAATTCTGTACTATTAAATTAAGCAAACAATTTTCTCAGGAGAGATATAAATTGCCCTAGTACAATCTTCAAAGCATGTCCTTGTGACATTAATACTTTGCTGTGGTTCAGACCCAATGTCTGAATGTGGCTAGTTTCGTAACCATAGAAACAACGAAGTTCAGTCTTGAAAGCTGACCACGTACTCTATGACCACAAAGCAGACCTTATTTAATTTGTAATGCACTTGTAGAAGTACATACTACTTAAAACTCAAAGTTGATAGATATGCTTTGTATACAATCATTCATAAGAAAAAGTGTAAAGAATCTTCTTATGCTGCCTTATCTTCATATTGAGTAAGAAAACGCTAGGAAGTACTGTGCTAAAGCTAAGCACTAAGCAAAGTATAACTGAGATTTTAACCAAATAAAAGTGAGATCATAAGCATATTTTCACATTGTCCCTCATCTGTTCTCTGCTAAGTATTAAAAAGAGGGCATACAACTTACCTTTTACAGTCAATGATCAATTTTTGTTTAGAATAGCAGGAAAACACCACTTAAGCACAAACACTACAACTTATATTTTTATACTTCTCATTAGGAAGACAGTAAAAGGCCAAGTTCAGTATGCAGGATGAATACAAAATGATATAAACCGTTCTACATTTGTTTCTATACTGAGAAATGGGGGGCCTTTGTACTTCATTACACATGGTGTCATAATGCTACTGAAAGAAGTACTACCCAAGGCACTTTGATGTCCAGTTTAAATCTCTTTTCCCCTCACCCATTAGAGGAAAAAGACCTAATTACTTTGCACGCAGAAGCTGCTACACCAAGTTTAAAGTTTACAGCCAAACTGATATGTGACAGCTTGTTAGATTCAGTGATGGTTTATTATCAGCTGAGGATTTGGCCAACAGTGTTTGTTCTGCAAGATGAATGACTAACACATCTTTTGAACACCAGTTAGTTCCTTCATTAAAGAATTGTACCCATCCCTTTTTTTATGAAGTCATGTTTACATTGGGACACAGCCCATCTGTGTGGGGGTAGAAATAAAACCTCAGAAAGGACCCTTATATCAGTGCATTGAAATGGAAATGGGAGATATTTTCTAGGAATAATGCTTACAGATGAGTGTGAGTAGGAAACTAAACCTCTTTAAGATCTGACCATGCTGAAAAAGCTGTGGTGATAGCTTCAAGAAACAGTCATACAAGCTCAGGCCAGCTAGTTCATGTATTTCTACCATGGAAATTAGTGTACTCTATTTACTACTCACCTAACATGCAGGGTTTATTTTCTCTGTCCTGTGCTGTTGTAGCTACATTTTCAGAACCACAAAGCGACCATAAGTAGACTACGAGTACTTTAGCAATCCCCACCCTAGTACAAAGCACTCCTATCTTTTTATCTTTCACTTCATTCCAGACGAGCCTTGCTAAGTGTAACAGCCACTCTGTGGAAGGGCAAAACAGATGCAGAGCTCAGCTTGTTGTATCTCACCTCTTCCAAGCATCCGGTACTGCCTTTTCGATAATGACTTGTTATGACTCATATAATATATTCATTCCAAGATACAGTTAGTCATTTGCTTGTGGCATTACCATTGTTTCAGTTCATTATATCTCTAAGTTTAATGTGCCACAATCTGCAGAGGGAGGGGGGAGATGCACCAGAAAACTGTGGCAGACTTTTACTGTAAGAAATAAAGACACAATAGGATTATGTCTGAGGAAGTAAAACAGTGTGAAAAATAGCTAAATTTCTGCAGAGGCTGTCATGGAACCTGAGTCATTTTGGGGGCAGCAAAAAGATGTACTGTGGGTTAAAACCTGCTACAAAGAGTTAGAGACTGGAAATCTTTCCTACTTGAAAGGAACCAAAAGCCCTTTAAGCTGCGTAACTGTCTCTGATTATGCAGTGATTCCCCTGAAAATTTCAGTGGCTTCACAATCAAATTTTCCTAGTTTTTTTTTAAATCTTTCTTTCTCCTTTTACTGTGAGAAAGACTTTGAGAAGCAGAAAAAACCACTGAATAAGTGCCACTGCAAAGGAACTCATGCAAATGGTTATCTACAAGAGCTGTTGAACACAAAGGGCAGGGAAAAGTCTTTCTCATAGCCTTTTCAATTACAGTGGTTTTAACATGACAACAGTAACCAGTAACAAAATTATGAGCTCCTCAACTGGGTTCATTTTTTCTGAGAGAGGATATATCCGTTTTCAAACATAAAAGTGGAATCTGAAAGCGCATTGGAATGTGCACTCAATAGTGCCTGAGAACCTCCTCAGACATGGCTTAAAATCTTTAGCAGTTAAGAAGAAACAATGAGGGATGGCATAATATTACTGGTATTATAATTAGATGAACTTCAGGGGGGCTGGAGTCAAATTGGAAGACCTCAGCCTAAAGGTCCCCTACCCTACCCACCTGTCAGATGGGTTTCTAGGGTGGAACATGCTCATGACAGATTTGCATCCATAACCAAAATAGGATGGCTCAGCTTGGAGCTGGATAGAACTCCTACAATCTAACCCACCTATTTCCTACATCAGTGTGACAAACAGCACTACTTCTGGCTCCTGAGCTTTGTTTGCTCCTTCTGGCTATCAGAAAAAAATGGTTGCAGGCTTTCAGAGTCCACCCAATTGTGAAGAATGTGACTGGAAACAAGTTCTTTACAATAAATGCATAGATATATGATCCTCCATTCCATCTCTCTCTTGTACAATGAAATAGTTAACGGTACTGATATTTGATGATTGTCCTGTGGTTATCACTGCACTTATATGAGCTTGACAGCTCACACCTCTTCAAATTTCTTGTTCTCTTCAAGCCCACAGAGAGTGAGGCCTTTGCCGCACTGGTTATCCCCTTTTTCAGCTACAGCAAGCTGTCAGTGCAGCTCAGCTATAACATGGGATTTCACCTTGTGAGAAGTATCAGTGCAATGTACTAGCTTGTTTCTGAGCCTCTGCTTGAATATATAAATGCCGATGTGTATGGCATATGTGCCCTAATGCATTGGTCATAAACCAATCAGCTATTACAGAGGATACTTTAGCAACTCTTAACCATTTTACAGTAAAGCAGCGTTCCAAAAAACAGCGGTACGGAGATGGTCCAAGAAAAAGAACATGATACAGAGGAATTCAGAATCCCTCTACAACTTTATTGTAAACTTAATATTGCATTTAAACATGATGCAGCAGATTTTAAGCTGACTGATGTGGCTTATCATTTGAAGTGAATGGTACCTGATTCATTCAGGGGAGAATATGACAGAAAGTCATAGCAGGAAGCACCGCCTTTGCTCCCCCTTTCTTTACAGTCTCGAAAAACACAAGCTGTTAAGTTGGAGAACTTGTACACTGCTGCTTAGGAGATGCAGAGTCAAAAGACAGGTAAAATGGTACTGCTTTAATATGTAAATGCAAGTGCGCACCATTAAATACGCACAACATTGTCATTCATAAGCAACACTTGCAAAAATTATTCGAAAACTCCAGCTCCAGCACCCAGGCTCTATGAGTGCTTAGGTCTGCTTAGTCATTTTCAGATGAGGTCAGCCATACTGGTGACATAACTCAGTGCTCTGAGGCTCTCAGCAGTGTTAAACTGGGGGAGGAAACACTTTATTCTCCAATTTTCAGATACAATCATAGAACTCACATCCAGAAATCATCATGAGATGAAAGGCGTCTTTCAGTTACTCTCCTGGTAAAATCATCCGAGTTTAAAATGCATACCTCACGTTACCTTGAAATGCCATTAAGCAGAACCTTATAATTTAAAAACACTTCCAGTGTGATACGGCATCACAGAACGTTGTTGGCAATTGAATTAAGGAAACAGCATTTGTGGGGCTGGTGAGTAACTCATGTATCAGAAAATGGTGTGAATAGATAACACTTTTCTTCTTCAGCTGTGCTTGGAAACACTAATCAATGAATCCTGGCAGTGTTGAGAAGCAGGAGCCTAAGTATTATTTCCTTTATTTAATAAAAATGGGAAGTGGATGCTTCAGTGAAATATTATCCCCACCTAATTTTCCTTTCCTACCAGAAAAAAACCCAACGAAACAACAAAACAACCTTCTCAGAATTGCACTCTGATACACGTTATACAGCTGAAGTAACTAATACATTACAGCACTGTACGGTGTAGGGTGGAGCAATGTTGCAGCTACATCTCAGCCTGCATGAGCAAGGTCTAGGTTTGGAAATGCCTTCACCCACAGAGGTCCCAAATCGGGTCAGTATAAAAAGAGCAAGCCTGACTCATGTCTAAAATGTGCAAAAGAGAATCAGCTCTTAAAGTCTGTGGAAAAAGAGAACTCAGGCAGATTAGTTCCTTGGCTATGAAATTCAAGGACCCGTAAGAAAAAACAAAACAAATAAATAAATTAAAGGCAATCCCATGGATGCAACTTGTCTTGAACAAACAGAGCACACGGATGAGCCATAATAGTGGTCCAGTTCTTTCAATGGCAGGGTGATAACTTTCAAAAAGGAGACAAGGACTAGGTTCAAGCTTTTCTATACAGACATTTGGCTTCAAGCATATAGTTTATGGATCATGGAACGATAAAGACAGGAAGTGTTGTGCCTGACTTCCAGCAAAAGTCATCTTTAAAAGCTAAAAGAAGAGTCAATGTCATAGAAAAAAAATAATAAAATAGAAAATGCTTCCAAGCAAATGCAGAAGAGAACTCAAGAACGAGACATGCTCACTACTACAGAGTCCACACAATTGATACACCGAGTAAAGTTTCTCTGCAATCTTAGCCTCACTAGCAAGAGGCACAGGGATATGGGATATTTTACACGTTCACAGTTGCATATCTGGCACAAAGAAGGGTGGGACTTACATCCATGTCCTACGGAGACCACTGCTGTAAAACCAGAACAGTCATGGTGTGAATGTATGTGAACACATTGCATACAGTCACAGCGTGATTGCATATGTTCACAATGATTCAGAAAATAAACAGACACCCCTGACACATAAGACAAAAAACTTTCCTCCCCCACAAGCTCCATCATTGTTATTTATACTGTGGTCATATCTAGGAGATGCAGGCCTCTGCCCACAGTGCTGGATTTTGTATGAATGCAGAAGTAAAAGTTGCTTACTTCACTTGTGCAATAGTTCCATAGAAAAGTCATTATCATGTGGTCAAATGCAGTAGTTAAATTTCTGTAATTCCAGCCTGTAAGTGGTGACAGCCCCATGAGCAACCAATGGATGGTTTGCCAGCAGAAGCACACTATTCAGATGCTGAACTGCTTAAGACAATGAGCAGAAGGAGGGTCTTCCTCCACCGTCTGTCTTATCCCCTAACATGAGCCTCAGTGGGAAATCTGTTGATAGTATTGAGAGGGTAGGCTGCGATAGGCCACCTGCTCCACAACCCACAGCTCTAATATCAGGTGACAGACAACTTGCAGATGAGGACAGACAGGGTCTCACACCGGCATGTGACAGTGCAGACACTTCCCTGTGAAGCACACACCAGAGCTCCAGGGCTATGAGTGACATCACCGGGCACCTTCTCACACGTCCTTCTCCTTCTTTCTCTCCTTCAGAGAGCAAAAGAGTGTCAATGACAGTAGGTAGCAGCTCTATGCTCACCTGCCCTCCCAAATCAAATAGAACTATGGTAACATGGAAAATCAGCCCCAAGGTCGGAGGCCCCTGCACCTTGGGATACAGGAGTGATCAGAACAAGACAGACAGAACCAACTGCAGCGACAGCATGAACTGGAAGTTCAGACCAGATCAGAACCCTGCCCTTGAGATACAACAAGTGGGAATAACCCACGAGGGAAACTACATCTGTGAAGTAGTATCAACAGAAGGGAATTTCCACGAGACGTACCATCTGACTGTGCTGGGTAAGGGGCTCCTTCCTCATTTTACAGGTCTCTGGAGGACCAGATATGGGTCTGGATGTACAAACCTCTTCTTGCCGTGCGCCAGAGGAAGTGTGCTGTAAGAAGAGGTATCTTCTTGCTGAGATAAACTGTCATGCCATACCACTGATTGTAATGCTGTGTCACTCTTTTCATTACTTCCCAAAACTCTTCTCCCTTCTGCTTCCTGTTTTTCCACTGCCTAGTTAGAAATGATAGGTATGAATCAATTTCCAATACACTAAAAGAGCATTCTGCATATACTTCCAGTTACCCTGTACAATGCACTAACTTAAGAGAACTAAAGCACATGAGAGTAACAATTCCAAGTGCTGAGCTACTCTATCAAACATTGGATGTTCTTGTCCAAACAGGACAAACAGACCCATTTCCTTTTCTGCATTCAGATACATTTTAAACCATGTGTACAATGGCTGCTTAGGACAAAAGTCTTATTCAGCCCTGTAGCTGGCATAATTCCCTACCACAATATCCAGGGATATCTCTCCTAATGGTGCATGGCTGTGGTAACTCATCTGAATGGGTGAGAGCCATCCAAAAGGAAAAGAGGCATGATCTTCATCTCTTGTGTCTTTGGCCCATGTTGCTGTAATGACACAGTACCTCCAACGTCCTTCTCCTCTTTTCCCCCTGTTCGTTTTGGGTAGAAAACAAGAACATCCTATCCCAGCTGCAGCAAACTGACTCTATGCATCTCACCTTCCTAACACTTTGCAGTCCCCCCAAGGCTGACCCTGTACTGCGATGACCATGGGAACCCCGTGTGCGAGGCAGTGGCGGGGAAGCCGGCTGCTCGGATCTCCTGGGTCCTGGAGAGCAGCTTCACCCCCAGGGAAGAAAGCCATGACAACGGGACAGTGACTGTTGTCAGCAAGTTCACAGCATATAGCAACAACATGACTAATGCAACCTGCTTCGTGTCCCACCCAGCCGGGAACCAGAGCAACTCCATAGCCTGTAGTCCCTCAGGTGAGCTTCTGTTTGTGCATTCAGCATTCAAACCTTGTTTAGCCTCCTGTGCACACTCTTGTTCCTTCTAGGAAGGAAAATCTATAAAACTATAGTTTTCAGTTTTCAGTGAAGTCCTACATAGACAAGAGTACCATCCCTAACTGCTGTTGCCCAGAAACTTCATCAACTTGTTCATGTTCTAGACACTATATCCTAATGGCTTGTTTCCTAGGAAGGATATACATGAATGTGGTAGTATTGGTTTTGTAGCGTAAATATTGGAATCATAAACAAAGCAGTCATGACCTGAGTGTTAAAATAATCACTTGGAAGCTGAACATCAGCAACAGTTTTTAGATGGAAATGTAAAGTCTCTTGCCCAGGTCATGGTAAGAGAGAGAAAGGGAAACAGCTCTTGTGTTGCCAGATGAAACAAATAAATCACTTCATTCCAAGTTGGGACTGTCTGACATTGGATGACCTTTCTTTCTGATTTTTGCTTTGTTTTTATGCTTTTGAGACCTAAACGAGTTGCGGCACTGAGATACGCTGAGTCCTTGAGAGCTCAGGTGTGGCTTAGTGAAAAATCATTCTAAGTGTGCTCTGGGGGATTCATGGGATCTGCTTTGGGTTTTGACAGAATCATAGAACCATAGAATAGTTAGGGTTGCAAAGGACCTTAAGATCATCTAGTTCCAACCCCCCTTCCAGGGGCAGGGACACTTCCCACTAAACCATGTCACCCAAGGCTATGCCCAACTCCATTTGTGTTCCTGAGACAAGTTTCATGACTGAATTTCCCTTCTGTCAAAGGGGATTATGTTTATTATACAAGCATTCTGTAAATGTGTTTTAATCTTATACTGAAATAATTAAGAAACTGAGCAGTGAGAAGATACAACTAACTTTTTTTTTGTGTGTCTAGAGAACAGCTTTATCCTGCGTGTCTCCATTATTCTCTGTTTCCTGAGCATTTTAACCTTCATGGCTGTCATTTACTATTTTAAGCTCCGTGGCAACAGGTATGTATGATAGGGAGCTAAGGAAAGATTGTCTAGTGCTAGAAGAAATTTGTAAGTATTGTCTGTGTCTTGAAATCACATGATTCTATTGGTCTGTGCCACTATAAATAAATGAACTATATCAAATATTTCTATATTGCAAGCACTGTCTGTTGCACACATCTTCACTGAATAATGCACCTGAGTAAAATATAAATAGGCAGAAGTTTGCAGAGGATCCTCATTTCATTGCCTGCTAGAATAAGGGGGATTTCTTCATTCTAATAGGGAACTGGGAGAGTACGGTTGTTCTTCAAATATTGTGACAGCTTGTCAGTGTCTCTCTTGTTTAGATCAGGGTCTGCTTCCTGTTAATTTCTACCAAGTGCCAGAGGGCTGAGCAGTGCTATCCTGCCATATCAGCAGAAGGGGCAGCAGACTGTAGCTGTATTTATGAAAGCTCCCTGGCTGAAGCAGGACTCCAGCCCGGTTAGGATTTACTATGGAGGAAGGAGCAGTTCTAAGGAGAAAATACAGAAATGATTCTTGCAGAGAAAGGCTGAATTATCACCTGTACTGCACTCAGTTGTGCTCCCTCCTTCCCCTATTCCAAACCTGTTTTTTCTCCCAAACCTTCTCCCTCAAGGTGAAGAATTAGTTCCGTCCATTCTAACCGCAAATTGTACAACCTTCCAGAAGACTTTGATTTTAAATCTTCTGCTTCTACTTTGTAATTAAGCTCCCACAAACACATAAACATGAGAAAATGACCTCTAAAGAAAGTCAGGGTGCTGTAATATCAGGATCAAAAGTTAAGGAGAGACATGAGAAGACTTTTTTGTGTTACTCCTGGTGACAAGAAAAAGAAATGTTTCATAAGCTTGTGATCAAAGAAACCAGTCTGTGATTGAGCCCAACCTAGCATTTAGGAGGAAATTTGATTTAATATTTGCTTTCTTTTCCACAGACCATGCCACAAAACCGAACCTTCTGAAACTGCCCAAAACATGCAAACCCCACAGTTAAGGAGAACGATGCAAATTAGACCGTCAACAAACCATGGATCTTCTGGTAGCCCTGAAAACATGGTCAGTAAAAGGAAACCATTAGATTGTTAACCTGCATTCAGTGGGTGCTGCTGTATCATCGATGTTTGCTCTTAGTTGCATCTTAGGATAAAATAAAGCTTATCATTACCATAATCTCAACTTTGAGCAAACATTAGAAGCATGTTCCTCAGCCACTGCCGTACTTTATCTTAACAACGAGTGCATCCCACCACTGGGATCTCCCTGGTCATATGTGATACACCGCCCACAACTGCCGTGCTCAGGAAGTGAGGCAGTATCATGGGTTGTGGAACATTAAGAAAGCCATTAGTAAAAAAAGAAGATGAAACAACAAAACTAACAAGAACAGGGGGAAAAAAAAATAAGATCCCTCTTGGTTTCCAGAATGATAATGTGCAAGTTTTGAGGGCCACCTTGCATGGTCTTTTCCATAACCAAAGAACAAACCATACTCAAGACAAAACATTTTATAAAGCAAAGATTGCTCAGCTGCCAGCAGGGAGGTATTCTTGAACTCTCTATGCTCTTACAGTGTTCCTGTGTAGCTGAGCAATTCAATCATCAGCTCTGTGTGTCCATAGAATCCTAGAATCCTGGAATGGTTTTGGTTGGAAGGGACCTTAAAGGTCATCCAGTTCCAACTGCCCTGTCATGAGCAGGGACATCTTTCACTGGACCAAACAGTGGACAGGTTGGTCAAAACCCTGTCCAATCTGGCCTTGAACTCTTCCAGGGATGGAGAAGTCACAGCAGCTCTGGACAACCTGTGCCAGTGACTCACCACCCTCACAGTAAATAACTTCTTCCTTATATCTAACCCAAATCCCCCGTTTAAGTTTGAAACCATTACCCCTTATCCTATCCTTACAGTACCTGATGAAAACAAAGAGAATTGTCTGTTCTCTACTACCAAGTAAAAATAACAGCATTTCTATGCAGGCAAGATGTGTCAAGTCTATATTGTGAATACCTGTGCATCTACTGCACACGCTAGGCTCACATTCTGTCATCAACTTAAAAAGGTGCCAAGTGGAATAAATATGGGAGCACCATTTCCCACTTACATTCTTCAGTCCAGACAAAAGGTGTGCAGGGTATTGCCAAACTATTTACAGTTTTTGGTTTTGTTTTGCTAGGATGACGCAATGGAAGTGGAACCTTATACTATTTATGTGCAGAAGGAGAACGTAATTTACAACTCGGTGTCTGATCTGACAGTGGAGAAGAATCTGCCACAAGGACTGTTGCCAGCAACATGAATGATTCAACAACAACGGAAAGGAAGAGAGTCACTTTATAAAAGACTGGTTATAGAAAGAAATTTCTCAGAGGATTTCTTCGGATTTTGGAGAAACTTAGCTCCCTATGTCTGTTCAGACACCTGTGCTTGCTGAGGAGTCTGTATAGTGCTTTTTCCCTACTCGGGAAAGGAAACAGGTTATTCCTTGGGAAAATGTGACTGACTCCATGCCATAAATTTCCCTGGAAAAGCGATTGTGATCCTCCCTTTGCTGTTCTTGTCTTGGAGATCCTAGGTTTATCAGTCACTTCTAGGCATTACTTTGATGCGCTTGACACTATATTGCACACATTTGAGAGACTGGAGTAGTGTTATATCTGAACTAAAATGAAACACTCTGTAATCCACAGCCACTTCTTCCTAGTTCATGAATTACTAACATAGTGGCCTGAATACTGATCATCACAGAATAGCTCAAATGGTGGAAGATACTGGTAAGGAAGACTTTTAATCCTCCAGTTCTAAAAATGGAAATGAGTGATGAATTTAGAAAGTCATCCACTAAGAAAGAGAATTCGCTAGTATCATTAATTTACTTGATAGGTTCATATTCAGTATTTCCACTGAATGTGTTCATTCTGTATTTCAAATTATTGTTATGATTACTTTTCCAGAAGATTCTCTCACAATATGGTATCGCTCTCTTTGTTAAGAGTATTGGCATTAAGATACCATAAAAGAATTCTGTTACTCAAATCCGGTAAGCTAATTTTAACAGAAACAAACATCAAATATTTCGTAATCTGAGTTCAAAGATACCTGCTATAAATGTGCAATAACGTAGAAAAAGGATAAAATGCTTACTAATCCTAGTCATATTTATTTTAACTACCACAACTGAAGTTTCTTTCATTCATATCTCTAGATGTTTTGTCGATAGTCTTTTACATATACTTGCAAGTTCACTTTTTTACGTAAATTAGTTTATGTATCTTAATGTGTCGCACGTTGAGGTGACTTCTCACATTCCCAAAATATCATTTGGGAATAAGTCAAATAAATTGTCGTCTATATACTACCAGTTCTTGAACTTTTTGGATTGATGTTTAAAGTATGAACATGCTTTATCATAAAAGTAAAGAAATCTATTTGTAAATCTCTGTTTACTACCTGTTATTTAAGTATTTTGAAAGACTGACCAGATATTTGATCTGATAGTAGGATCAGAAGAAATAGATTTTCATAGAAGTGTCTTTGCCACACATTGCTAGAGCTTTCTTTTGAGACAGTCTCCCAAGGACTATAAGTGCTTGGAAACCAGACTTCTAAATTAATTGCAGTCTCTAAATATATTAATCATATAAACTGATACATACTGGTTATTTATAGAATCATAGAATCATAGAATATTTAGAGTTGGAAAGGACCTTAAGATCATCTAGTTTCAAACCCCTGCCATGGACAGGGACACCTCTCACTAAACCATGTCACCCAAGGCTCTGTCCAACCCGGCCTTGAACACCACCAGCAATGGAGCATTCACAGCTTCCCTGGGCAACACATTC
>JASSUY010025276.1:0-24703 GCA_032466535.1 Forpus xanthops
AGCCGAAAATCCAAAACACAGTGCTCACCAGCTACTGCTTAAAGAAAAATGACTGCTGCTCCTGAACCCATGACACAGGTATACCAGAGCTCTGCACCACCTTCAATCCCCCTTTTCTGCTAAGGCTCTGGGGAGCCACAAAAGCCAAGGCTGATGGAACAAGAGGATCCAACAGGTCCACAAACATTTGCACACAAAATATGGGGCTTCTCTTGAGTTGGAGGTTGCTGATTATTTGTCCTTTTATTTCCAGGAGCATCGCTATTTGCCAAGAACAAATGGTATAAATCTCTTCTGAGTTTCAGCTTTATAAATGACCAAATGCCAGTCCCTGTCACCACTGCCTTCAACTACATGATGCTATTTCCACCACTTCTCTCATCCCAGACCTCCAGAGCAGCTTCCCTAACATCCCACTTTTGCATGTGCTACTGCACATCCAAGGAAAGCAGTTGGATTCATGGATAATTGCCTCTGTGCTGTTTCTGTGTTGTGCACATACGCTATGAGCCACGTGTACTGCAAATTCACATTCATTACATTAACGACCAGGCAAAGGCAGAAGTGCCTGCCAAACTGCCATCTTTGTGAGCATTTTCCTTCCCTTTTTTAATTAAAGTGTAATACTAAAATTCCTGTCCCTATCTCTTCCCTCTCATCATGTTCTGTTCAGCAAGAAATGTGGTTTTGCTTACAGATGTAAGGAATTAAATCCATGTCTCAAGCTTGACCCTGTCTGCTCCATTCCAGTAAACACCATTTCTCAGCCATTAGAAACAAAGAATGGAGAGATAAAGTCTTCTTCAAACAACACTCATCAATCTTCTCTTTGTTTCCCAAGTGGCTTCTGAAATCAGAGGTGGTCTCTCGGAGCAGCAGCAGTGCCGTGTCCACTCCAGGAGGAGCAAGGCTTTCACACTAATGCTGTAAGTGATGTAGTCATGGAAGACTGTCAAGGACTGACATACGCGTACTTGTGATGTAATACTGCTTCCACAGCCATCCCAGTGGGCATTATGCTATAGGAAAAGAACTGGGAAGGGGGGAAGAATACCTCTCAGCAGCAGCTGGATTCAGACACTACCTGTGGCTCAGTCTGCTCACTGATTCAGCTTTGTTTTGTGATTATGGTGAGGTAATCCTGGCTAAGACAGTGCACAGAGGACTTCAAGCCATGTTCTCAGAAAAATTAATCAGGCACAGTATGATTAAGAAGATTGACTTTAGATTAAGGAAAGTCAAACTAATATCAGAGATTAAATAGACATCTGCTCATGAATGTAGGTATTGTCAGCACTTAGCAGAATGCAGCAGCCACATGGACAATGGCAGAGTAACTATGGAAAATATTTGTCCTCCTAGTCTTCTACTGAAGGGAAGGATCTGTTTGTGGGATGCAGCAATTCTTCCAAGCTGGGATATCATGTCACTTTGCCTTTCCATGTTGAACTTGCCTCTAGGAAGTAAGTCAAGCTTCTACTACTTGCACTAGCAGATCCCCTCTACTCTCATTTCAACAGACATTCCAAGGCAAATACTGTAGTGCCACAGTTACCTAAAACAGTTCTCCAGGCCATGGGGACTACAATGGAAGTAGCAAAAAAGAGGACGATGAAGAAACAATAAAGGAAGAAGAGAATATTAGGAAAGAAATAACGAAGGAGGCGCAGCATAGATAATGGAAATACACAGTATTTCTGAGTATACTGAAACCTCTCCTGTTTTCTCCCTTCCAACAAATTAGCCAGAAATCATGTATTTCATAACTTTATATTTACTGCCACTCTCAATTTGAACTCCAAAACAGTGATTTTTGCTATAACTACAGAGTCATCAAATGGAACCTTACAGGAAACCTAGTTATTTTATTTTAGACCATTTCTTATCCAGAACAAATTAGATGTTCTTTCTCTGTTTTATTTCCAGAAGGTCTGTAGTTTTAAAGGACAGCTTATAGAATATGGGAACTGGTAGGGCACAAAAATGGGCATTAAAATTCTGCAGGGTCTGAATGGTTAGCCATGTGCTCAGTTCAAATCCTCTGATCCTGGTGTGGGAAATATTGTATTTCCAATTCCTTAGGAGCATCATTCTGATTTCTTTTCTTCAGGAAATCTATTTTCTTTCTTGCGCACACACACACACATATGTTTGTGATGGCTGCCTCTGATCCTTTGTCCTTCCATTACTCTGGGTTACCTCCACTGTGTTCTTGAGAACAATCCAAGTCTCTGTGGCCCATTAAAAGCTGAAGTCTGCAAACTGATCTGAGGGAAGCTGTTCATGCATAAGAGCAAACACACTCACTAGGAAAACTCTTGTTGAGCCATTAGCACCAGACCAGTTCCACACAGAAGTGCGTAATTAGTGCGGATAACTAATACTAGAAGTTATTTCCACGGCGGTTTGGGAAGTTTTGAAAGGCATAACAAAGTTATAAAGCATGAAAAGACAAGGATGAAATGCTGTTTCAAATTACCAAATTCACTCTTCTGGAGGATGTGTACAAGAGAATGGCAACCCATTAAGAAACAAGAACCAGCTGAGTTTAAACACAACCCAAATCATATGAGTTTTCACTTAACAGTGGTGATTACACAATTATTGTTCTGTTGTATAAGTAGGCGAACTATGTTGCCTGCAAATAATCAAGTTAAAAACTTGAGGGTCCAGAGCTGTAAACATCATCCTCATTGGAATTCCAAAGTTCTTTTTGAAAGAAGCATGGATCTAATTAAAAATATCTAACATGATTAGGTTTTGTTACGGTAACAACTTTGCCAAATCTCCTTTATAAACCTTAGTTTTGTTTTTAATTAGAAACAAAAGCCCAAAATACCAAACTGCTCAACATTTTTGCTGCCAGAAAGATGGGCATTATGGTGAAAGCCATTTTTTCCTGAATTAGGACAATTTCATTTTTACAAGGATTTGCTGCTTTATATGTTAGAGACTCCGAGTTAATTTGCTTTATTTTTTTTTTTTTCCAACAAAATGGACAAAACATGTCCTGTCCAGTTTCATCTGGCTCTTGTAAAGAGTAGCATGAATAAAGCAGATCAATTTTTACTAGTCATAAGAACACCTAGTGTTTGCATCTCCTTTGTTACAGTCCAGAAGGTTGCTCCAAGAACAAAGCCTCTGCTGAGCATGGCATTCGGGAAGCCTTTGCATAGTACAACCCCAGTGCATTCACATTCAGATGAACCTGGAGAGAGCTTAGATGCATAAAAGCACAATAGACATCAAAAGAAGTAATATTTTGATTCCCCAGATGAAGAATCATTCTTCATACCATTGATATGCAAATAAATTAAAAGGTCTCCCTGTAACAACTGGCCTCAATTCAATAGTTTTGCCTTCAGAACAATCCAAAAATGTTGAATGGTTTTACTAATCCTAGTAGTAAAACACTTCATGATATTTAACAGTACTTTAGTGTACCAAAGTGATAATTTTATCACGCCTGCTGCATGCACATCTGAAGCAGAGGTGATACCTTATTTGGGGTTGAGTTCCCTTAACCTTATTCCTACAGCAGGAATCCAAAGCAAATTACCAATGTCTCTTCAGAGAAGCAGTAATGCAGACTGCAGACACTCTGTAGGATGGTCCCAGCAAGCTCAACAGTCACACTTGGCAAAACAGATCTTCAACTCAGGCATTATCACAAAATCATCACTGACATCATCTCAGAAAGCCATGAGCTAGCCCTCACCAGCTTCTCCTTACCTCAGATTATAAACAGCAACTGGATACCTAAATAGATTCTAGAAGTTACACAACCAGCTTAAAAATCGAAGCAGGCTGTGGGACAGCAAGGACTCACACAGGAGCATTCCCGTTCCTCAATATTCTTTCTTGTCTAAACTAAGAAAGGCAAAATTAAAATCCAACCTGGACTTGTCCACAGTTTGTTAGACTGTCACTGATCTGGTCAGTGATCTCAGGTTTGCTGCTGAAAGCAGAATCAGGCATTGGAGGTTCAGGCTGAATGATTTGCACAGTTCCCCTATATATATCCATAAATAGAGCTTTAAAGAATCTGCAGTAGGACTCATATAAGGAGTAAAGACCAGGCTGACATAAATCTCAATGTGCTTCTTTCAGATGAGCCTAAAGAAGTTGGAGCATCGAACCAAATCTGTTTAATCTGGAAATGATGCTGGAAATCTCATAAAGTTAGGCTTTCTTGAAAGATTTGTAGTACTTCCTTATTTTCATGTGGTCAGAAATTACTACAAGAAAAATGTCTTTTCATGCTATTTCAGTATTTCAGCTTTATATTTGGACCAAAATCAAAGCTACTTTAATTTTATTTTTAATCAGCTCTAACCAGCCTGCAAGAAGAGGACTGCAATTAGATTTAGGTTGTTATGTCAAGAATTCTTAATAATCCTGTGTAAAATACTCATATGCTTTTTGACCTTTTTTCTTATTATTCAACCACACTTCAATTTTACCAGCAAAATTTTTAACTGGTATGGCCAGGGTAGTCCCCTCTTGTCACATTATCCACAAATACATTTTAGTCTTCCAATTTAGCAGGGGAATCCTGCTTATGTGCTTCCTCACATGGTTAACTATGTCCTTTGGCCATCTGAGCAGTCATCCTGGGCCTCCTGAAATGCACACAGCTAAAAGCAGCAGAGCAGTCACTCTTCCCAGAAAGAACATAAAGCATGAGTGCCTTGTGACTTGGAAGTAAATACTCTCTAATGCAGTTCTCTGGTGCCTATTGACTTCAGCGAGCCTTTTATCTGCCCCAGATGCTTGCTTAATGAAAAGGGGTTGCTGCTTCTTCTGCTAAGAAGTCCAAGAACTGAATGGCAGAAGTGACTCTTGCCAATTCCGGATCTAACTCTAGGAAAGTTGCATTTTCCAACCCCACCAAAAGAAACGCTTGTCACATTATTCATACATGTGGTCTCTTACCATATGAGGAGGCAGGCTGAGAAAGGGAAAAGCCAATGTTAATATTTGCACAAACCAACCCAAGCCAGAATCAGAACAAGTGAGACAGTATGTCCTTCACTCTCATAGCAGAGACTGAACAAGGAGAGTGCACCCTTCAGCCAGCAGCTGAGGGGCTCCCAAGGATGATGAGCCAAGGCTCATGAGCCTCAATGGATATGTGAACCCTCAGTTCTGTGACCCTGCTGCACAGACTATATAGTAACTGATACAAGGATGCCTCAGCAGTACCAGGATTCTGGCTCGTATCAGAAGCAGGTCTCCCACAATCAAATATTGGAGGGAATTATTTGGAGAAACACTGGGAAAGTGCTTATTTTCTTTTAAAACACATTATCCAGAGAAGTTATAGGATGCCCATAGGATATTCTGGGAATCACAAATAACATAGAATCACAGACTGGTATGGGTTGAAAAGAATCTTATCATCTAGTTCCAACCTCTGCCATGGACAGGAGTGCCACACTAGGCCATGTCAGCCAAGGCTCTGTCCAGCCTGGCCTTGAACACTGCCAGGAATGGAGCATTTACCACTTCTTCAGGTAACCTGTTCAAGTACCTCACCACCCTCACCCAAAATTAAAACCATCTGAAACTGGAAGCAACAGAACAATTATTTCTCTGGCCTATAGGAAAATGAACTACTCCATCTTGATTTAACACAGGGAAAAGGCTCTAGAAGTAAATTCATGGCAATGAAAATCTAGAATTTGACAAGATGCTCCGGAGATCATCACTAAATCCTACATTTGCTGCCCAAGGAATTTTCATACAAAACACAGCATATCAGGTTGGAAGGGACCTCAAAGATCATCTGATCCAATCATTCTTGCTAAAATCATGACCTACACTGGATGGCTCAACACCCTGTCCAGCTGAATCTTAAAAGTGTCCAAAGTTGCAGAATCTACCACTCCCCTGGAGAGATCATTCCAATGGCTATTTTTAATTTTGTGACAAATTTTCCCCTTGGGAAAAATTCCCCAATCAGAACATAGCCATCACCCCTTGTCTTTCCTCTATGACTCCTTGCAAAAGGATTCCAGTTAATGAAGTGTACAACTTGGAAAAATCTGCTAGATTTTGTAGAAGTTGTGTTGAAAGAATTTGCCCTTCCTAGCAGCATTTCCAATCAAAAACCTCTTTAGTGAGGAGAAGATCATTTTACAGTAGAAAGGCATTTGCCCATTCCCTCGGACTCCTGGAGATGAATCCAGATACCAACCTGATGAAGTTTAACCATGCCAAGTGCAAGATCCTACACCTGGGTCGGAGCAATCCCAGGCACAGCTACAGGTTGGGCAGAGAAGAGATTGAGAGCAGCCCTGTGGAGAAGGACTTGGGAGTGTTGGTTGATGAGAAAATGAACATGAGCCGGCAGTGTGTGCTCGCAGCCCAGAAAGCCAACCGTATCCTGGGCTGTATCAAAAGGAACATGGCCAGTTGTGAATGCTCCATCACTGGCAGTGTTCAAGGCCAGGTTGGACAGAGCCTTGGGTGACATGGTTTAGTGGGATGTGTCACTGCCCATGGCAGGGGGGTTGGAACTGGATGATCTTAAGGTCCTTTCCAACCCTAACTGTTCTATGATTCTATGATTCTAAGGGTGCAAACAAGTGACTCAGAACTGACGGCAGTTTGGTCTGGCAAAGCAAGAGCTAAAAGAATGTGATAGCGATTCTTCAGGTTCCAGCAAGGATGGACAGGAACAGATCACAAACAGATGCAGAAAACATGGGTAAAGTATTTGAGGAAGAAGGAACTTAAGATTTAGGAAATCTCAGGAGGGGATTAAAAAAAGGTGGGGGAAGGAGGTTGTTTTCATATTAATCTAATTCTCTAGCAGAGCATGCCATTTGGCAATAAGACGTGGTGGCATAATATTTAGACTAACATTCATGAGTATGAAAGTTAAGAAGGGAGAGAGCTTAGTTAAAAAAGGCTGTTGGCACAGGAATTCAATCTTGACGAAATGGAGTTCAGCAGCCTTGCTCAAAGCTTTCAGTAATAAATGGCCATAAGCAGGGCAGTCATATACTAAGGTTGGAAATAAGAAGGATTTTAACCATCATAGAGAAAGTCTGATGCAGTCTCCTCACAGGAGTAGTGGGATTCAGTCTTAACTTGAAAATCCATCTTGATGCGTTTATGAATGCATTGAATGCCATTATGATACAGCTGACAGAGCCAGAAACTAGGCACAACCTTGAAAGACATTTTTATCCCTTTTCCCTAGATCCTCCAACAGCATCATACCAGTCAACATCTATGTCCACTTTAGCATAGGGCTGCACTACACGCGTTTCAGCTCCCCAGGCTGAATCAATTTCAGCTGAATGAAAAGCAAAATGAATTTTAGAGGGAAAACACTAGCCCTTCTTTGATGTTTGGTCTGCAGTGTCTAATGGCCCATCAACCAGAGCAGCTTTGTTTGAAACCTTCAATAAACCAAACTTTAGCAACACTTTGGAAACCTTTCACTGCAAGCAAGGGCCAGTTTCAGATGTTACGCTGTTTCCACAGCTAGATTTCAATCACTTCTTTCTGCAAAGGTCACAAATGTTTAGTTTCCCTGCCTTGTTCCTGCCCATCCCAGAAACTGGGAAGATTTGTAAGATTTGGATCCGTATACCCCTTTGGGCTCCAGCATTCCCCAGAAGGACTCTAGCGGAAGCTAAGTGCTTCAAGACCATGCGTAAACAAACCTTGCTTTTCTAGAGTGTGTTTACCATGGTTCAGGCAGAGACTTCATTTACCCTGAGATGAGTAGGTTTTCTACTCACATCAAAGAGTTAATGAAAAACGCCAGATTTCAGCTCCTAGCAGGGCCTCGTGGTTAATATTTCATGACAAAAACACCGGTCAGGCATATCTCTCATTTACATCATGGCTAAGTCAGTAGCCAGATTTTCTACCACAGAGATATGCACTAAATAAACTGTGTCCAGGCTGAGATACACGGAAGCCAGCAAGAAGCAGAGGCAGAACACCATCCTGCATACCTTACTATTGGTGACAATTTCTCCTTTGCTGAACTGTTGCCCAGGGAAGGCACAAATACCACATTCACTTGTCCCGATAAAAGTATGGGGTGTACCCAGAAAAGGCTTAAGGACAAGGATTAAGAAAACAGTGTCCTCATCAAGGCCAGCATTAAACATTAAAGGAGATGGGTATTTGGGATCATGTTATTTTCAGTTTATATTCCCAGTGCTGCACAACCGGCCTCGCTCTCTCCAGTCTTGTTCATGATGAAGAGACACAAAATCTTCTTCTTTGCTTTGAAGAACTTACGCATGAGAGCAACGCAGTAAGTCTGATTTTGGGAACATGGACAAATGAGTAACTTTATTCCAGTAAGCAGCTCCTGTGGCAGAGGGCTACCAGAAACCTGTTTCAAACACATCAGTAAACCTCAGCTCGGAAGGATTAAAAAGCTATCAATTAAAAGATAGAACACAGTGTTTTGCATAAAATCAAACAGCCCTGACCATAATCCTCCTTTTACGACCTGGAACACATAACAGCTCTGCTCACTCCAGACACAGTTTGGGCCTGAGCCCATTCTCAGGGCTTGTCCATCAGACAGCTCAGTCCTAAAGCCCACCAGCTTCAGAGGTTCACAGCCTGAGCAATTCTGCAGCTCAGGGCAGGCACTTGTCTCCATACATTTCAGGTGGGTCAGTCACAGACAGGACTAAATCTATTGTAGTCCAGTCCACAGCACTCCCAAAGTCTGTTCTTCCTAAGCTGGCCACTGGTGCTTTTAGCCAACACTGTCAGGTCAATAGCCAGTCATATATGCAGAAAGGAAAAGGAGTTCTCTCTCCTTTTCTCCTGGATCTGGAAGGCTTCAGATCGTCCCAAACCAACTAATATTTTGGTAGAACTTCGTCAGTAGCTCATCATGCAAGATCCTAACCTCAGTTATTGGAGCTACGTGTGATATCAAAGTCCCCTTACGGCCTGAGGTTGGATTTGCTGCAGAAGATGACCAACATGTGAAAGGATGAAGCTGTAGCTTTTGTTTAGTAAAATACTGGGTTTTTCACCAGCATAAAAAATGACACAGGACTTGTTCAGGTTCTAATGCTGCTCTAAGCATGAAGAGATCTGGAAAGAAAATACTCATGTACTTTATGGAAAAAGGAATATTCTTGGGGATATAAGGCCATCAACAATTTCAGGAAAAAAAAACAGGCAATTCAATTTTCACCAAAATCTGAAGAAAACATAAAACACCATCTTTGCAGAACATGGGATACGTTATGTCAATATTTTATAGGGCCTTTTCATGCTTTTGTTATAATAAATTTTTCTGTTTAAGAAGAAGGGGATACTGAAAAGGAAACCCACATAGGGATGTTTTTCATAATATCCCACTGATTTGAAAGGGTCAGATTTTCTCCCCTACAGACTGGGTACTGGCATTAACTAACCTCCTTTCCAAGAAATATTGGACTCTTCTGTCCTTAGAATTCTCCAGCAACAGCAATTCCACACATCCCCAAGGCAATTCAGTGCCTCAGTCTCCTTAAAACATCTTTTATAACACATGCCCTAAGATTTCCTTTCCTGGGATTCAAATCATTCACTGGTATTCTTATTTATACTGCACATAGAGCACAGTTTAATCTCTTGCAGCTAACTTTTACGTATTTAGAGAACATTATGTCTCAGTTCTCCTCCCCACATTTAATAAACCGTTTATTTCAGTCTTACACCAAAGGTCATGGCTGTTTTTAAACCTTTGATCATTCTTGTTTTTCTCCCCCAGGGTTCCTCCAATTGCTCTTCATCGTCCTTCAAGTGCATAGCTATTTCTGAAGTCCTGCCCACCAGGAAGCAAAAAGCTCAGGATATGGGAAATCTGAAGACAGGGAGCAATGGGACAAATAAAAGCTCAGAACAAAACTGTATGAGGAGGACGTTTGCTCTTATTCTAGTACAACTTCAAAACCTCAGGATTATGAAGTAAAAGCTCAGGGTGCTTATCTTATCTGAGTATGTTTGCACATTCTTAGCACTGAGGTAAAGCCTCTTTAACCAGAGTCCAGCTCTGTGAGTTTAAATTCTTTGAAGTCACTAGTAGATGAGGCCTGGCTAAGTCAAGCTCTTACTTTTGGAAACAAATCTGTCCCCTTATTACTTCCCCTCCTCTCTGCTTTTGCTGGTTTAACATTGCAATTCATCTTTCCTGAGTGCTCATTCCTTACAAAAGAAGATGATGAGAGCAGGCATCACAGATCTTCTTTGCTATAATGGAGTAAGGGGGAAGTCTGGAAATGACACATAAGATAGCATCAGGATTTATAAGCAAGTTGGATAAGTGGGAGTGACAGAGATGAGTCCCAAATAGAAAAGAACACGGAATAAATGTAGGACAAGTAATGTGATATCTGGTTTTTTACTAATTTTTATGAGACATAAGCAATCCAGAAAAGCTGCAAGGTCACAAACCTCTCTCTTTCTAAAGCCAATATCATCAGATTTCAGAGTAGAAATAAAATGCTAAGGAACTCCACTTTGGCCACAGAATGGGCTTCCTCTTATGACTATTTGTTCCTCTTCTGAGAAGAGGTACACCATTCTTCCTCCAAGGAGGCAGATGAATATTAGACAACAGAAAATGAAACCTTGTTTAAGGGTGAGAAAATTGCAGGCACCCTTTCACAGCAGAGACCTAAGCATTTACATGAGAAAGATTGGTCTAACTGGATGACATTACCACATGGCTACTGTCTTTGGTCACAGGCATGTTGAAGATCAAGCCCTGTTACCTTAAGCATCACATCAATCATACTGAGCTTGTTCCACACACGAGCAGGAAGAGGGAACAGGAAAACACACTTTTCACTTCAAGTTCTGCTTTCCTTCTGCTAAAGCCATTCACAGAGGCATCATTCACAGGCTTTGATCAGATTTTGTTTGGGTTTTAACATAATTTAACATTACTATGACTGTTAAGTGCATGCATGCACACACACCCCTCCAGGAATGTTATTTACAGAGGAAGATTCATGTAAACAGTTACATAGGTTCTGGTGGTGTGGTTCTTCATCTTAACCAAGCAGTCTAAACACACCTCCACCAGTCTGAGCTGTCTGAGCTCCTTATTTCTAAGTTTCCATTTGCAGTTTCCAAAACATTAGTATAGTAACTGGAACTGCAAGAACTGTTTCAGTCCTCCTGAGCCAGAGCAAAACTTGCCTTCAAAGTAGCTCCTTGAGTCACCTTACCCTTTCAGCTTCCTTGTGCCTGCACCCTGACCACACAAGTCCTTTCCAAGCTTTTCTCCTACTCATGCTTAATGCCAGTTTTAGTGGGCTCCTGTTCATCACCTCAAGCCAGGACTAGGTCACTCAAAGTGCTGTTCTATTTCTCCCTGTGCCTTTGTTTGCTCAAACTGCCAAACAAAAAGGCCAGCCTAGTTTAACAACAGACTTATATTCAGCTTTTCAAAGCAGTATGTTGACTTTCACCTTTTGCTGAGCTACCTTAAAGGTAAGCCACGGAAAGAGTCAGGATTTGCTAGCCCTTGTGCCTGAGGTTTGTTTCATACAGCACCTTCCCTAACTTCCCCATATACCAGGGATTCACATTTTATATAACAGAAAGTCAATGTTTTTATTATTACAGTTGTTTTGTGCAAGGGAAAATGAGATTAATTTGCATGTGGGTACATGCAAATTAATACTTAGAGACACACTGATATATGGTCACGTTTCATACCCATTCATACTTTCTGCATAGGAAAAAGAAAATGGATAACAGACAGCAGAAAATAAAGCCAGTTATGTGTTATTTCTATGCATATTTATAAGATATACATTAGAAAAATGTAACTATTAATTATGAGAAGTTGAACAGTAATGGAAGGACTGGCTCCTATAAAATATTTGATGGGAAAATGATAAAATTCATCAGTTCAAAATGAGATGCCATTTACAGGAAAATGAAGGCAGCAATATTTCTCACTAGGAAGTATCACTGCTCATCTCCTTTCTTCTATGCTACCATCAGCATTCATTACTTTTAGCTGTGCATCACAGATACAGAGGGAGCTCCACTGTTGAAACTTAGGTGAAGGAAACCATGCTTTGCACAGTGTACCATTCCAAGTGCAACCATACAGCACAACACACATGAAAACTTCCCCTGCACTCCATCAAGGGGAGCCTGCTCTGCATTTTCCTCCTCCCAGAGAAAACATCAGTTCAAACCCAAAGATTTCAGACATGAAGCAGCACCCAAACAAGGCACAGCCTGTATCTCAGTGGCTCTAGGGGAACCCCTGTGGGTATCCCTGCCTACTCTATGGCACAGCAACTGCAAGGCAAAGCACCTCCAGACATCAAATAAGAGGTTTCATAATGTTCTCTGCTGACAGCTATGCACAAAAAGGCAGCCCATCATCCATGCCCACCCATCCTTCTGCAGCAGCTACCTATGCAGCCCCTGCATGTGGAACCCCCACATGGCAATCCTGCCCATTCCCAGAATTCTCATGGCAAGAGGCGTTAGGTAAAACCAGAGGAGCTGGAGTTTGAATCTGGGTCCATCTTATGTATTCTGATTAAGCTTAAGTTATATTTATCATGTATGGATAATGAAGTACTGTGTACCAGGGAGCAGGAGGCCAGGGGAAGTATCAGGGGTATTTACCCAAGTCACCCACACAGCTGGGAAGAGTAGGAAAAGGGATTTTGGAAGAAACAGGAGAGAAGCTGCCCTTAAGATGTACTTTCTGTGGAAGAAAGAGACACCTTTATTTATCTCTTAAGATGTTCTAAGCCATGAAGTCAAGTGGGGCCGGTGACGTGAAAGCTGAAGTGGAAGCACAAAGGAGAGCAAGCCTCGTGAAGGCACCCTTCTGTACTTTCTCCCGTACTACTCCTGTATTTTGCCTTTAATTTTCCAAAATACAAGAATTAGAGGATTCTCTTTCTCTCAGTAGTCTGATGTTTATCAGAACTTTAACACATGAATAGTCTGTATTTGACTAATAAATACATTTGACTGTATTCCTGAAATAGAAGATTTCACATATGCAGACATGCATATTTCTGACAGAAATCACATGCAAAGAAAAGATAGCCTCAGGTAAGAGTGATTGCAGCTCACAGTGACACTGAAATCACTTCATCTGTGGAAAAAGCTGCTGGAGCTCCTAGGGCAGCACATCTGACAGGGAAGAAATGCACGTCCAGAAACTACACATTTAATCAGCATTTACATTTCCTTGGGAAGCTCCAATATATTTGGTTCTAGGCCTTTTGTGCAGCCAGCAAGATATGGCATGAGTTTGGTCTGCACATAGGTCTGGTTAATGCTCAGGTTACTCTTTTTTTCTGCCCTGGATAGTTGATGCTCTTTCTCCAGAAACCGCAGAAGCCTTGAAACCGTTCTGCATTGGGACAACTCTCCAGTTATATTTAAAACTTTACTTATGATTTATACAGAATGTAATTAAACCTAAAGTGGAAACCTTCAGATAAATACAAGCCAAAAACTGTTGCTATAAACATGCTGTGGGCTTTCTGCCTGCTAGTCTCAAGCCAAACTGCTTTGTTTGCACACTGGGGTTCTTAAAACCAGATGTACGCTCAAGATGCACATCCAACGGACTTCACAGGGTGACCTGTGGAATCAGTGATCCTGAAACAGGGTCTTGTCTTTATTTGTACATCCAGAAGGGCAAGTTAAGCCACTGTGACTCTCCTCTACCCAAATTATTCCTTAGTACTGCATATGCTATGGCAGAAGTCTCTTTGATACACTCTATGGCTATGTGAATGCCCTCTCTGCCCAATAAGATCCTCACTGCCTACCCAATGTAGTTGCGTGAGTTCAGTGCAACAGATCAAAGTGCTTATTTCTTCACTGACTGCAATACAAGCCAGACTTAGACTAAATACCTAACTTTTAGATGAACAGGTTAATCCTACCTTGTGTGCCAAATATCTGCAGTTCAGGTCTCAAGCATTTGTAGAGACCCTGTTTTGGGCTGAGGTGAGATATGCAGCCTGTGCAAGATACAGCCAGTGTGAAGCAAACAAACATGCAAACATGAACGAGCAAAGTGAGAACAAACACCAAAGATCTCACTGAATTTTGTAAAACTATCCATAAATGTATTTTGGGGAATTGAAAAAGTTGTAGAGATGCAATAACTTTTTATGATTACAAGGATTGTGCTTATCTTGGTTTTTCTACTTTCCTGTATGCTAGGAGGACTTTATAGGGGGAATGAATGAGGTAGATCTTTATCCTGAGCTGAAAGAGATGGAAATAGAGGCATTTGGACCTCCCAAAATACAATGGGACAACCCATTTTACAGCTTCTCCTGACATTCCCCAATGAGTACCAAGAAAACCATGTAGAGAGATGTGTTTTGAAAACAAAGACAGATGAGGCAGAGTTAGATGAAATAGCACCTAGAGGTATTAGACTTCATCTTTTAAAGTCCAACCACCAATTTAAAAGGGTAGTCTGTAGTACTTAATGCCAGAGATAAAGCTGGGGTCAGTCTTAAAGTCACAGGAGTCAGGGAGTTCTGTTGCATAAAAGCATTGCTAAGACCTGGCTGCAAGTGGAATATGAATAGCATAAAAGTGGGGTGCCCCAAATCTGCAAAACATCAATAACACATTTTCTCTTAGGTATTCTCCCTTGGTCTTGGTGTTACGAGTAGAACACAAATGAAAGTTCTGCAACATGTTGCTCATCTACACATACAGAACAGTGAATTTCATAGATGGCCACAGGGGCATCTTTGTGATGAATACCTAATGGCACCCATCTTTCCTTAGGTCACCCTTAGTTAACACAGGGGAGCTACATACACCATTAAGGGTATGGAAAGATTTCAGTCCTAAATGTTATCTTTGTTGTGAACTGGTGGTGTTTAGTTCCTGCCCACAGTTGGTTTTGCTCACTTATTTTGAGGAATTTGGAGGAAAATCCCTTCAACCATTTTTCAGTTAGAAGAAACATCTTTATTGCCACATATTTCCTCCACACAAATACCTCGTAAACAGCTGGAACATGTAAGCAGAAATCTTGGCCAGGCAATAACCTTGTCAGGGGCGTTTGGAGATGTTTGACACAGCTACAGTGAGTCAGTGTTTCTTTGCCCAAGCATTAAAAAGAAATTAATCACAAGACTGCCTTAAGTCATTAGATTTTTTTTTTCCTTTAGCTTCTGAAATTGTAGGATTCACAAGTTCAAGATTTTCTCTACATCTATAATGCCTAAAATCAGGAAAAAAATATTTGTGTTCAAACGCTATACGGGGTTGTAAGGCAAAACTCAGGTGTTCAATGTATGATAAATCATGAGAGCTGGGATCTTCAATACAGTTGGTAGAAGGCAAAATAAGTTAAATGAACTTTAGAATGCTATTCATGCCACATGTCCCCAAGTTTGACTGCTTATTAGGTGGTTTGGTAATAAACTGTCACACCCATTCTGCCACACAGCCCATATTTAAAGACTATGAAAGACAGAGAGAAGAGTTACAGGAAATCCTTCTGGAAGAAAAACAGTGCAGGGTTTATGTCTGTCTGGGACAAGGACACTTGGCAACACCTTAAAGGATCCCTCAACTAGCAAGGGGAAAAATGCAGTAATAACGATGTTGACACAGTTGCAGTACAGAAAGGCTTCCAATGCAAATGACATTTTCATTATCATTCAGATAAATGTTTTTTTTTTCTTGCTAGCTTTTGCTAGTCAAATTTAACAATTTTTTACCATCTTCCCTTCTAATCAGTGACTAGGAAGGTGCTTTGAGAGGGCTTAAAATTTCCATTTGCATTGAAAGAAGCTCTGAAAGAGTTTTTCTGCTAACAGCTGTGAGTGTGAAGATCTAAGGATCTGGGGCTTTTTTACAGTGCCTCAGGTTCCACACCTGATAAGTGGCATTAAGAGTTCAGCTGTTGTTACCAAAAATCTCTGCTTCTTGACTTGCGTGCATCTGGAAGAAGAATTAGACGTGTTGTCTGCGTGCATCCAAAAGGGAGAGTTACCAAAGTATAAAGTAAGCAGTCTTGTTTTTAAAACAGTCTTATAATTTTTTGAACCTTCAGACTGGCAATATTTACATTGAATTGAACCATTCTTTTTCCCTCTTTGTCTTTTGTGATACCCCAGTATCAGGAATCCAATAGGTGCCAGACTCTCGCATGACATTTATTTGAGGAGTTTTAATTTGCTTATAGCCCAGCTTCTTACTTATGTCTTTCTTTAAAACCATTTGCAAAACACTGACCAGGTTTCCTTATTAATATTTATACAACACCTGGAGTAAGACAGTTCTCCCTGGAAAGCCTTACAATCATCAGACCCTTCATTAAGTTACCAGACGATATGACAAGTTCACAGGTGAAGATCTGAAGTCTTCTTTCTTTTAATTACTCTAACCATTCTGTCTTTTATACTAGAGAAACATTACCTAAGTGAGGAAAGGGTTGACATGCTCATTTAAAGGCTAATTGGCCTGTAGGGGTTTTCTCTTTTTAGTTTGCCAGGAGAGGACAAGGCTTATTTTAAAAGGGAGTAGGAGAGCTGCCAGCTTTTTTGAGGTAGGAAGACTTCTTGTATAAGTGCAAGAAAAGCTGTATTATGGCACTCTCTCCCTGTAGATTAAAATTGTGATTATGAATTTGGCTAGCTGTAGTTGGCTGTGCCTTGATTTACCCTATACTGTGTAGAAGTATGTCTCTATGTTTAATGCTGAGATTTTTGGTACCATGGAGGTGTAGAATGGTCTTCAGTCTGGAAAGTACTGCTGTCTGAGAGGATGGTTTGGGAGAGAAGAGGCATTTCTGCACCAAGACCTTGGGTGCATCCTCAGTAGTTTTGCTGTCATGAAGCTGTCTTTTTTTGCCATTTTAGGAGAAGAGAAAGGAATAAAAGGAAGCAGGAGTAGCAAGTAGCATAATGGTGTTAACTCTGGACTGCTGTGATTCAGTGGGGAGGGTTAACTATGGGCAGTCTCATATCTGAAACTCCTAAAGTAAGCTTGCAACCAGAAGTAGTTTAAATCACTTATGTGTATTCAAAACACACATGTTCAAGTTAAGCCATGTTGTCTGTATATGTCCTGATATGCCATATATGCCTAAACAAAAACACTGGCTGAGCTGTGATGAGTGTGTTAGGGCCCTGAGTCCACCTTACTAGCCTTGACCAGCCTCAGCTGGGATGCCTGACAGGTACTTAACCCAGGGACCAAAAAGCCCATTTAAGCTCAGGCCTGGACCTTCATGTCTCCTGGAGCTATGTTATAGGTAGATGTGCCTTCACCCTGTCTTTGATCTTACTTCCTCAATGGACTTTGGGTATAGAGATGTACGTTGGTCATTTCCTAGTGGTAGTCTTTGTATGTATGTCTGTAGTTTATCTCAAGTCCTGATTTGGCTCTGCATCTCAGATGGACTTTGTGCCCATACTGTAGCTTTGTTTCCAGGTTTGTCTTTGCTTCGATTTCCTCTTGCTCCTGATGGGGCTCTGTGGTGTAACTGGTCCTTGTGTCCCTGATGAAGAGAAGGAAATGTGTATTCGGGGTTTAAGGTGATATGTTAAGTCTTCCATTATTTTGAAGCTATATAAACTTTACAGTATCGATCATGGTGATGTAATGGTACATTTAACGTGGCTACTCATAAAAAATATTCTATTTTTCCTCTCTAGAGTCTTGAGAAAGCTGTTTTTATATGCTCCTCCTTTCAGCCTATATTCTTCTTTTTCATTCCTTCCACATTACATGAGACAGTACGTGGGAATATGAAGCCAGATAATAGCAGTTTAATACTGATCTGTCAGAGTTGTTCAGAAGTATTTCAGGCTAGCACTGTAAACTGAGTATTTCTCTTCTTTAGTGATCAGAGAATGATTGAAGGAAGGCAATAGATGTCTGAATTTCTTGCAAGCATTCAGGTACTCTGTATTAAAAGATGACATATGGAGACGTATTTTTTTTCTTGTAGGATTGCATTAATCAGTCATGTGTAGGGGATAAGTACTGGTGTAAGCTTTTGCATTTTACCTCTCTCAAAGCAAGTCTATTTCCTTACTTTATGTTAGACTCTTTGTGATCCTTTTTTTCTCCTATTTTGGGAAGATAGAGTAGAAATTTTGCTACTTCTTACAGAAAACAAGGTTTTGCTTTCTGTGTGCGCTACTTCTATTAGTGTCTTGGATAAAATGAGTTGGGAGTATCAGTTATTATTAACCTTTTTAGAATTATGATGCTGATAAATTATCTTCCTGATGCTTTTCCAGGTATATCAGGGTATTGTTTATAACCAAACTGAGTTGATGGTGGTGTGTGTGTATTAAAATCTGGAGGTTAATGTCATATATTAATTTTAGACTTGGGGAGAGGAAATCCTGTGCGAACTTCAATTTTTTGGGTCAGTCATAACTTGGCTTAGTTCTTTACCTCCTTTGGAGCCTCCACCACACTACTGATAGTCTGGCTAAGGGGTCAAGTGCATTCATCACAGTGATGCTGTAGGGTAGAGGGAATTATATATGCCTTACTGTTTGAAGGTGTCATTTGGGGAATTTGTCTTTCCTCCCTTCAAAGGAACTCCATTTCTCCTACAAAGAAAGGAGTTGGCTACAGATGGATGCCAGCTTTCACTGCTTTTTTCTCATGGTAGAAAATAATGCGAAGTTTTCATCCAGAGTCAGAATTGTGTACTAAGTTTACATGTGCTGTGCTACAGGCATGAAGGTATTTATGCCTTTCTCACAAGCTATATAGGTGCAGAGTGTAAATCACCAAGTTCAGGTTATTCTTAATAGCTTTGCTAGAACTGGTTGTGCTGAATCATGTTTCAATTCATTGGTGGTTCTATTGCTGTTGATGTGCGTAAAATTTAGTTCAGTGCAATAAGGTGTCTGTGACTCAGTAGTATGTTGTCTTCTAAAGCTGTAACACTATTGCTAATAAATTAAAAGAAACTATGCATGAACTTTTTCTTTCAAAGAATATCTTTCCACAGTCTGTTTGACTCTGCTGACCTTAACACAAAGGTTTTATTCAGCAGGTGATGTGATCACTTTCCTTAGGAATGGATTTACAACTGGTTTCAAAGCAGAATTGTCCATAGATTTCAGCTGTGCCAGTTTGGGAGTATGAGCAACTCCCTGTGTTTGTATCAAAACTCTCTAACTATTGAATTGCTTTTCACCTTTTGGTGCAGTCTGAAGAGGTGGCAGAAGGCATAGCAGGCTGGCTACTTTCTCTTGGTAGTCCATCATCAAACATGTTCAAGTTCATGGTCTTCTGCTTGTTCTCAGAAATTTTTACCTAAGGTCACATTTTAAATTATGACTTTTCAAGAAAGTATGGTGCTGTTGGAAATATTCCCAGCTATAGCAGTAGCAGAATGAAGGCTTGGAAGTTTAGATTCCATATTTTTACAGTTCCTTGTTGGATAAAATTAATTCTATATTAGACATCACTTAAAGGTATATAGGCAATAAAATAAGGTACAATGCTCTTTCTCCTGGAGCTTAATTGAACTTGAGGTAACCCAACTCTAAGGTTGAGCAGTTAACTTCTTGAAGTCACTCTACTACATTTAGAACATCAACTTTCACTGGAAGCCAGTTGGGTTGGCCCTCAAGTGTTGCAGTCAAAACTCTTTCAAGAGCCTACATAGCATCTGTGAGCCATGTGCTCCCTTCCATCTCTTCCTAGAGGCTGTTTTACAAGGCAGCTGAATGTCAAGCAACTATGTTTTTTGATTTCAAGACCTTGGTGTCCTGAGTGCTGGATTCAGGTGATAGATATATCACAACGTGTAGTCAACACTGAATTTCAGAGAAGAAAATCAAGTTCTGTGTTGTAACTGCCTGGGTTCATCTTTTCAGAGTCTTTCGATCTGACAGAAGTATGGGGGTTTTGTGCTTTGCTGCATTCTCAGTTGTGAAAACAGCCTGAACATGTGCATTCCCTAAAGCATAAATATCTCCTTTCTGGTCTATTAGTCCTAAACCTTCAGTGCCACAGCTGTTGCCAGTTTTTCAAGTTCATGTTGTGATGACTCCTCAGCTCTGAATGAGGCTTGATTTTCAATTCGAAGAGCGATGTTCACTGCTGTGAGGATTACTATAAGCATTAAGCATTGAAAATAGTAATGGAAATATCTGAGGGGAGGACAGGATTGTCTTATAACTTTTACAGCACTAGAAAGGAAGGATAAAGTAGAGACAAAACATTCGGCCTCGTAGCATTCTGCATAAGTGTTAAATGACAGCGTGTATGCAAGGTGACAGACTACAGCATCTGTGTTGTAAATGCACTGAAATTAAATGTTCTCTTTATTACAGTACTACAGTTACTCTGACTGCAAAGAGTAAAATTAATATTCCTGGATGTGTAATGACAGAACCAAACCAGAAATTGTTCTATTAACTTGGCACTGAGCATTAATAGAGCACAGACAATTGGCTGTCTCAAAGACGAGAGAAATGGTTTTGGATATATCTTTTATATCCCATGCTATATCTTGTATGCAAGTAAGATATGTGTGTATATATTAGGTGCATATATATGCACATGTATGCATATATGTGTATATATATATAATGTGCATAATATATATACTTTTCTTTTTTTCTGGAGATGATGTGAAGGAGGTAGAATAACAGTAGGTGTATTTTAACCTGACAGCAGTGGCAGAAATCAAAGCTTTGATGCATCATTTAAAATGAACTTAATAAGCAGAATACGATGTAGTCTCATCCTACATGTGATAAGAAGCTACACTTACCATAGGATCTTATATAAAAGGGTGTGCACAGCACATCTGTGTGCCTTGGAAAGTCCTGAACTTCATTACAAAGAGATGTGTGCATGTATGGTGGCTTATAACTCTCTCCAGGAGGAGTACAAAGCTTTCTGCTGCTAATGTGTTGTGTCGGCGCCCTGTTATTTTGGCTGATATTTACTTTGTTTCTGTCATTATTTCAGTGGCAATTTCTGCACCAAAAAGCCCATATGCAGCTGATTATTACTTCTTTAAATATAAACACAAGAAGGTGAAAATGATTGTTTTTCAGGTTGTGGTTTCTCATTCTCATCCAAGTATTTCTCGTCCATGCTGTCCTCAAATGAATGCTCAAGGAAACTCAACGCTGCTGGCTGGAGTGCAGGAGGGTTCAGCCATGTGTTGGCTTCCCTGCCTGTGAAAGATCCTGAGATAGGTTTGCTATCATCCCTCACTGTTGAGAGGCTCCTGCAGGTACAGTTAGGGATACGCGTATGCTGCTAGAATCATTTGGGGTGAGAAAGAGTGCACATGTAATATCTCCTTTATTAATTTTTGAATGGCAGCTCAAAGACTGATGCTGGCAGGAAATCCACTCAGTTCTTTATGGACATACTAATAACAAACTGTTTCCTGCTAAAACTCAAAGCCGAACTTGCCAGGAGGCAGTAAATGATGATCAGTCACTGGACTTACAAGAAGTCTTGCAAATATCTCGTCCATGTGAGATGTAGTCCTACATGCACACAGAATACTGTGGAATGTCCCAGCAATCTAGGCTTCCCCTGGACTTGTTTTTAAGTCAGCAGTGTTGATGTGTACTGTCCTCTGCTTTTTGGAAAGAAGATTCTATCTATCACATGCCAAGTCTCTATTTTTTACTGGCATGGATTCGGTAGTTTCCATCTGGTATGATGCTTGTACTGATGTTCAAACGTGTTAATAGTTGCTGCTTCCACTGCTCACTGTTTGGATATTGTGAAGAACAAGGGCATGTGCTTGTACTCAACAGGAAGTACACCCTGGGCTCCACCCCAGGCAAGTAATTGGAGGTGGTTAGTGGGAAAAAAAAAGGGTTGAACTATAAACTTTGGACTAGTGAGTGTTGAAAGGCTTGTTTTTTCCCATATGAAACCTGGCAGGATTTTCAGATGGATAATCGTCACAAAAGAGTTCAGAGTTCCTGCATGTGGCAAGGGTTTCACTTCAGAAAGGTATCTTCCTCTGTTTTAGTCTGTTCAGCTGATGCTTTCTTCCCTCTTCGAGACGGATAAACTGCCATCCAAGTGAATGTGTTGTCTACCCTAAGCTGGCTTATGTTTTAGCAGCAGGTAGAGCCCTCAAAGCTTTCCAGGCTTCCTACGGATAAACATTACCACGCTTGGATTAGATTAATGTAAATTAGATTAGTTCAAAATGAGTTTTAAACTGAGATTTGAGGTTGAATGACTGGTAGTTGGAATCAACGCTGAAGCTTTAAGAGGTGTTTGTTAGGTTTCTGTTGTGAGTGATAGTCCTTAGTTCAGCTGTTATGTTGCAACCATATGATAAGCAAAACTGAGGAGAAAGGGGGGGGACAATCAGAGAAGGGCTGTCCTTTGTGGATCCCACGTCAAAATATGAAGCAACAAATGTAAATGAAAGGATGTGACCCTGATTACACTGGAGAATCTGGAATCTGGATTGCAAGTATTCATGGTTGGCAGAGCCTTACTGGGAACTAGAGTTATGCTGGTAGTGCACCTGCTTGTGAGATTCTTGAGACCTCCTTTATTGGATAATCTTAAATAAGAGAGAAGTACCAATAAATGAGCTTCTTGCTTATGCAATGGAGACTGCAGCTGCTGGAGCAGACTGTGCCAGTTTCAGCTCATTGGTGTATTCAGGGGTTTTTCATTTGTTTTGATTCTTGTGCACACTTAAATATGAATCTATAAATCTAGGATTGTAAAACCTTTTGGACCACAGATTTGTTGTGAGGGAAATGGAAAGACAGCTTTTTTAGGAAGTCTGATTTTCTATTTTGTTGTATCAGCTGTATAGAAATATAGTTCAGGTGAACACCACAGAGAAATGGACTTCTGGTGTTTCAGTGTTTCTAGACCCAGCCCTGAATGGATGGAGGGAATGTGCCTGCACTTCAGTACCAGAAGAACTGGCTGGAGTTTTCAGGTGTGAAAGCCCAAGTTAGGTATTTCATGCAAATTGGTGTAGTTAGACATAATAATAACAAGCTTTTCCTACAGCTAGTGGAATAATGCCCAAAGCAATGCTTTATATATATATTGTTCCAGACCAAGGGGAGGCACAACTCTGGTTCAGACTCCAGACTTCATATTTTGTTACTGGCTTTTCATACCCATGTTTCTTTAGGAGGCAATGTAAACATAACTTGATCAATGCTTAATTCATTGCCCTTGTAATAGCACCTGAGATCTGGCACTGAATCAAATGTGTGTGGAAGGACAGTGTTTTTATGCTTAACATGAGTGAAATACTACTTATGTATGAAACAACAGGGAGAGAATGGCTGGAGTTTCCATTAGCAACTTGGTGATGTTTTTAAAAAGCTGTGCCTGGAGGATCCATCAGCTGCTGTTACAGCTTTCAGGAACTCTTAGTAGGGGTGCTAAAACACCCCAATACTCTGACCCCAGAGCACACAGCATAAGGAATTATCGTTCCTTTTCTATAACAAATAATTCATCCCCATCATCTTGCTGAGCGGAAAGTGGGAATAGATGTAGCAGTATGAAAGGATGTGTGGAGATCAGTGTTTCTCACCCTCCAGAATTTAGTTGAGGATATTGATGGTAGTATGGAAGTAAGACTGGTTGAGAAATGGTAATATTCTCAGCATGTGACCAACTGCTTCAGTTTCCAAAGGACAAAGCCACTAGTGACTAAGCCTAATGTGAGTAGGACACCTGTAATTATATTACAGTCACTTATGAACTGATTGGAGTGCTCCTGTGTGTCTCAAGCTTCTGAAAAATCATCCCTGAATTCTTCACAGCTAACTGTGCTTAAGAGAGATACCATTTGTCACTACAGAAATGCTTCAACAGCAGCTTTAGAATGTGAGGACTGTTGGCATAACTCAGGAGATAATTTTCAGATCTGGGGAAGAAACTGCAATTGCATCGCTTTTGTTGCAATCTGGAACTACCGACAAGTAAGTGATGCAATGCAAATGTCTCATGGTTTAAAAGGAGAAAAGCCAGTAAATCAGCTTGGATTCTGGCCCTCAGATACTCTAAGTAATTAGTTGTGTCAATGAAGTATATATCCATGGAAGCTGATCTTAAAAAAACTTAAAATTATTCAAGCTATTACATTAAAGCAGGCATGGGTCCAAAACAAAGCTCTCATATTGAGTTGCCTGAAGCTCTAACTATTAAAGAGCTTGATTCTGATACAAGGTATACCTGTGTAGTCAGCCTCTCTACCTCCCATCTGGATCAAGACTTCCTCATTGCTTTATGTTTATGGAGTGTTTCATGTGGCCAGTGGGATTGAGTGCACTCTCAGCAAGTTTGCCGATGACACCGAGCCGTGTGGTTCAGTTGGTAAGCTTGGAGGGAAGGAATGCCATCCAGAGGGACCTTGACATGTTTGTGAGGTGAGCTGATGCCAACCTCATGAAGTTTAACCATGCCAAGTGCAAGGTTCTACACCTGGGTTGGAGCAATCCCAGGCACAGCTACAGGTTGGGCAAAGATGAGATTCAGAGCAGCCCTGAGGAGAAGGACATGGGGGTGTTGGTTGATGAGAGAATGGATATGATCTGGCAGTGTGCTCTTGCAGCCCAGAAAGCCAACTCTACCCTGGGCTGCATCAAAAGGAGTGTGACCTGCAGAAAGAGGGAGGTGATCCTGCCCCTCTACTCTGCTCTTGTGAGACCTCACTTGGAGTACTGTGTGCAGTTCTGGTGTCCTC
>JASSUY010025280.1:0-11239 GCA_032466535.1 Forpus xanthops
CCGGGAGCGGGGTCCCGCCGGCTGAGCGGGCCCGGGAGCGGGCGGGAGCCTCCCCGCCTCCAGGAATGCTTGCGCTTAAAGGGGCGATGGCCACGGTGGGGCCTCACGGACCGGAAGAGACCGTTTCTCGCCCCGAGCCTGTCGGCGTTTTGCCGGGGTGCCCACCGCAGCGGCGACACCCAGTGACGGGGCTCCGCGAAGAGAAGCGGGGACATCTCGCTCGCTGCGCTGCTGGCTTTGCCTGTTGCGGGCGGGAATGTGCCGCACTTCTCCATGTCTGCGGCGGGCCCGGTCACCGCCTTTGCCCTGTGAGACTCCATCGGGGCTGCCTCTTTGTCTCTTTAAAAGACTTTTCGGAGAGGGGGGGAATCGAGTTTCTCAAGAATGTGGTTAAATTGACTGCGTTCTGCCCGCCGCACAGTTCCGAAGGCCCTTGGGTTTGTGCTGTCCGGAGGCATAGGCCTTTTGGGCGGTGTGAGGGGACCCTTGTGGCCACCTAAGCTTCTTCAATGCACTTAATGTTATTTTCATATGTAAATACAGATCTTTGTGCTGCTTAGAGGCATCAGCTGTGCCAGACGTGGCCAAAGACTGGGTTTTTAGCTATCAACCTTCGACTTTTTAGTTTGAGGAACTGTGTAAAGATTGTGTAAAATCCAGAAATCCTATAAAGCCAGAACTGCTTTTACAGGAGAAAGTGCCTCCAGAAGCCTGCTCAGGAAACAGGAAATTACTCAAGATTGAAGTTGATAGGAGAGTCAAGGAAAGGCTTTGTAAGCTCCATTTTGGTTGTATTTATGAGAAAGTCTGAATGCAGCCTGTGGCAGAAAGGAAAAAAAAAAAAAAAAAAGGCATTCTGCCCTGGGAAAAATATGCACTTTCTTGTTTCAGAGTAAACACACATACCCTATAGAAGCTGACCCTTTGCTTCTGGCATTAAGAGCCTGTGTCAGTCTGTTCACAAGGTCTGCACAGCACATACTCATAAGCAAGCCTGGAAATTATCATGCTGCTGGAAGATCTGGTGTTCCACATTGGTGCAGTGATTTATCTTTTTGCCCCTCTCAACAGAGTATTAACCTGGCCATGATGAGATAGGTTCTGTACCAAGAGTCCCCTGGACATTCCCAGCACAAGCAGGAGTGTGTATGCGTTAAGAGTCATCACTGCATCGCTATCGTTCAGGCTGGAATTACGCATCTTCAGTGGAAAGTTTCCACTGCTTCTCCCTTTTCCTCAGTTTCTGAACGCAAGCTAGCTGCTGCAAAAGTAATGTGGAGCTGATGCCATCAAGGCAGGAGCTCTGGAAACAGTGTGCTGATGGAGCTTCCCTGGCTCAGTAACAACCTGTCTGATGCTTGCAGTTGAGAATAGACATCGCAGAGCAGGCAATAAGAACAAGAGAGCAGGAAGCCACATGGAGCAGATCTATGTGATCTATGTGAGGGAACGAAGAATTAGAATACAGGTGAGAAGCAGGCAGGGAGTCTGAACAGGGTCAGAGGATATTGCCACAAATCCCATTCAGTGGAGCAAAGGGATTGTCTGTCCATGTTTGGGAGGTTCCCGTAGATAATGAAAAAATATTACACTTAATGCAAAATTATTTGGTTTAAAGATACTCAGTTTTAGTACCTAAAAACAATAATTTTCGTGATTTTTTTAAACTAATCATTTTCCATTATTTTAAAGTTCAGATGTATGACCATCCTCAAACATTTACGTGAAGTCCTCTCTGTCATTTTCAGATTACTGATTCTAACAAAGAAATCCGAATAGAGAATCTGCTATTTCATATTTTCTATCAAAATCCACTTTATACTCTTAACTGTGGTTTCATTTTTGACATACATACGTAGAGTACTCAGATTGAGTGATGCAGTTATATTTAATTCAGTAAACCTATACTTTTCTAGCTAAAACCAGAATTAAATCTTAATTATATCCCTATAAATACATGGCTCATGTTTTCCTTTTAATGTCTTACCTGCTGAAATAATTTATCAAAGCACTGCGCTATATTCCCGACAAACCCCTTTCCTTTCCAACACAGAAAAAAAACATCCTCAGGTAAGACAACATTGTCTTAAAAGCACAGAACCCAAATAACTTCTCTAACTATGCAATGCTCAGATGAGTGAATAATGGTAAAAATACCTTAGTCAATTCTTATTCAAGTCAAATTCTTATGACTGTAAACTCCCACAAAGTGGACTGAGTCATCTGCGCAGCAGAAGTGGCCTGAAACATAGGAAGGATTGTCTGATTGATAGGATGGGCACAGCAACAAAACTTGCAGTCAACCATCTGTAAAATAAGAATAATATTCACGGATAAGGTATGTGAATGTGTTGGGCTTGGACAGCACAGGAATTATGAAGCAACAATGAAAAAATTACATGGATGCTGCTTCAAGAACAGGTGCAAGTCTTCTAGCACTTCCTGCCCCAAACTGATACCAAGTCTCAAGAAAATTTGCTTTAATAAAGACATAGTCGTGGAAGAACTTAAATACCTAAAGTTAACTGTAGAAATCAGCATGTCATTACTCCAATTCTTTTCTGAAGTGCTCAGATCAAATTAAATGAATGCAAACAAGTGTAGAGAGAGTAAGAACAAAGAGAAGAAATGCAAACAGAAAAAGCAACATAAAAACCTGAGAGAAAATAGCCTTTATAAAAGCAACACTTACAGGAAATTATGCCTTTCAGAAGGCCAGGACTCCCAAGATTGGCAGTCTTGCTTTTTTAATAGATCTTGTAAGTGGAGCTGAAAGATTGCTACTAATGAAAGCAAAAGGCATTTCATGAAATGGTTTATTTTTTAGTCTTAGTTGCTCTTTTGCAGATTATCCTAGATAATACTGTGCAGCAACTATAGGTAGGTGAATAAAAAAGTATCTCTGAAACTGTTCATTAGAGGTAATCTGCCTCTTACAAGTTTCTGCAAACTCAGGAGAAATAAAAGACATAAGCTAATCATTTTATCTCTTTCTTGAGTCTGGGATGTATCCTTATTTTTATCTCCTTAATACTGTAATGTTGGGAAGAAATATGCAAAACCAACAATAAAACATGAAAAGACTGTGCAGCTTTTCATCTATCTGTTGTGGATTTAAAAACAGCCCATCCTTTTAACGAAAAACATTTTGGTTAATGGATGTCTGGTGGTGTATATGAAATGAATGAATAATCTTTGATTCCTGGCAGAGAAGGTTTTATCTTTTATCTTTACTCCCTCTTTTTTTTTCTGTGGTGTAGTCCTGTGCTGGATTTAAGCAACCATATCTTGCAGCCTATATTAGGCTGTGGCAATAACATCAGAAGTACCCAAGCCAGCCCTAACTATACTTCCTTCCCCTCTCCAAAACCTCCATTCACCTGTCCAACACCGCCATGAACAGCTGCCTCTGGAAAGCCCACTGATGGGAGAATTGGGAAGGGGACACATGTGGATGTACACATTCAGCATCCAGTGGGCTTCTTGGAGTTGAGATGTTCCTCAGCACTTCTCCCTTCTAGCACTTGCATTCCAAATCAGTACACGAGCAGTGCACTGCACAGATGAAAGTGTGCCAAAGGAATGGATTAAACTTATTTTTGTAAGGTATTGCATCTATAGTATAGAGACACTAAATTTACTGAGAATAGTCTCAGGCTCAGTGCCACCTTCATCCTTGCGCCACAGGGTCCACTGACAGGTACTCTGCCAACAAAAAATTCCAATAACATTTAGGTTTCTGTTGCACTGCACTGAAGTTCTCTGTAAGAAGCAGGACTTGCTTACCCAGATGCATTTGGATAATATCTAAGTCTTGTTCTTAACTGATTTGCATAGCTATGCAAATCCTTCACATACATGAGCCAGGGCTGTTTACACTAACTGTAAGACATTCCCAATAAAACTATCTTCCAAGCCTTATAAAATGCCATCCCAGAAACCAGTGCGTGTGTTGGGGGTAGTCATGGGTATCTCACCATGAAGGATGTTGATCTGTGTGACCACAGTAGAGTTTAGTAAAGTGTCTTTCCTGACCTTACAGCAGAATTCCCAAGATTGCTTTTAGCAGAAAGTTGGGTAACTTCTTTTCAACAGTACTGACAAGGCAGATTTTTTCTTCCAAGTTAGTTCTTAACTCTTCTTTATGGTTACAACATCTTTTTTCATAACACAGCCAATCAGTCTTGCCATGATTATTTTTTTATCAACAGTAAATTGTGTTGCTCTTTTTATCATTTGTAAAACCCTGATTTGTTTTTTGTACAAGAGGGTTATTAAAAGCAGTCTTAATTGCAGTGTTTCCCTCATTTTAAGAGCTCACCTTTGTAAGTTTGATGTTCTTTAACCATAGCTTTATGAACTTTGCTTTTCAAAACTAAACAACAACAACAACAAAAAAAACCCAGTCTCTAAGAAACTCCATCTCCTTTTAGATTTTTCTTTTTCCTGTAAAACCTATAATGCTTTCTATTCTGTATGCTTTTAGCCTAAGGTCTTTCTTAGCCTTTGGACTCATGCTTGAAGGCTTGCAAAAAAAATTATGTATAATTTGGAGATGTAGTATAGAGAGCATGTATGGTTCAATTGCTGTACATTGCTAGCCATATTTTAGGCATTTCTAGCCATAACAATACTAACTGTTCAGGTTAGATACAGAAAATAACAGGAAATAAATCAAAAGGGATACTGGCTTACTAACTGACAAGCCTCATCAAGCTGGGTGGAGTTATCTAAAAAGCTGTGGCCAAAAGTGTTAGCAGACTTGAATCCACTTAGATTGCTTCAAGAAGGAAACCCACATCACGTGGAAATACATTATTCCAAATAATCCAAGATAAGATCAACCATCTAGCGGAGGCAATAGTCAAGGAAATAGTCAAGGTCAGATTGTGCAGGGCTCTGAGCAACATCATCTAGTTGAAGATGACCCTACTCATTACAGAGGGGATGGAGTGTGTAACCTTTAAAGGTCCCTTTCAGCATAAACTATTCTGTAATTCCATAGTTCCATAACAGTCAATTGAGAAGATCAGTATTTTGAATGATGGATTTTGGATGAGCAGAGTTCATGGTTCTCCTGCTAAATAAATAGTTTGTTTCAAGGAGCACGCTGCAGTTTCATTTGTTGTTAAGCCAGAAAAATTAAGCCTGGATGCCCAGCTGGAGGACGGCAACGCCAGCATGCAATTTTGGGATCTGGACATTCACTGATCTCCTCTAACTGCTTGTTCCTCTTCCAAAAGCTCCTCAGCAGCTTGTCTCTGCTCCCACATAGAACTGAGTTGATGCAGAGCTGCTTCCCCATTGCATGACATGGAGCATACAGTGAATGGTGAAGAGCTACAAGGAGCTGCCTTTGGGATACGCACCTATGCATGTTCTTGGCAACCTCTCAGCATGCCCCATCTGTAATCTTAGTAGCCCCCAGCCCACTATGTTCTCCTGAGCATTGCCTGTGTCTGTTGATAGACAATGACCAGTTAAGAGGATAGAAAGACATTCTCTGTACTCAAAGTCCCACTTTCATCAACGACTAAATAGACAAAAAGAAACAATTCAGGGAAAATCTGTTCAGCCCCTGCAGCCAAGAAGAAAAAAAAATACTTGGAATGAACAGAATCTTCTGAAAATACAGCTTCACAAAGTCTCTGCAAAGCTACAATGCATACACGAACTAGAATTTTCTCAGGTTTGTAACTCAGCTATCTTTGGGTAGATATTTACAAGAACACTAAAAGCTTATTTTTTCAGTTGAAGACCATTCCCCTGTCTAACATAAATCCTTTGATCTACTGTTCAGAAAGAATAGAGCGTCACCATGAAACACGTACAGCGGCTTTGATATAAATTGCACACTGTAGTATTCACTAAATTTTGTTTTGATCCATGAAAATGAACATAAAAACTCAAAAACCATAAGGATAATGAGACAAGGACCACCATGCAGTTTCAGTGGGGAAAAAAAGAAAAAGTCAATTTTACAAACATAAGCAGAAAGTCAAGGTTGAAAACGCTACATTTGACAATGCTGCCAGCTTTTTCTGCAGTAAAATAAGGAATGCTCATTTTGTTTTAGCAGAAAAGATTACATGGTCTAGTGGTTTAACATTCCTACCAGCATCACCATTGATCTTGGAGTCATAAGAGGAACTGGGGAGAATAGAAACATGCAAGATCATTCTCTGGTTGTTCTGTTGTCCATAGGTATCAAAGCACTGGAAGAGACCTCAGTTTTGCAGGGCCTAGAAGTTAATCTTGATCCATAAAGCAGAGTGATGAAACGTCATTTATTGTGAGCAACTGAATTCTCACTTCCAAGTCCATTTTTTATTCTTTTATAGTGAGAGAATTTATCCTCCTAGTTTGAAGCATATAAAAATGCTGTAAGCACTCGCACTGCTACTTATGGATTATCAACGCAAAGAGAAAAATTAAGACTGTTAGGGAAGGAAATGACATTTTAAAACTCATCAGTGGATACCATAAACAATGGAAAAATATCTAAAAAGCCTTATAAATAGACCGTTTCCTGCTGACTCCTTTTTTTGCTTTTTGAAGTACCATTAGCAAGCTGCATAAGATGGAGACTTTAAAATGTATTAAAATAAGAACTCTGTATGTAAGAAAAAACATAGTTTCCATAGATGTAAGCTGCATTTTACTCGCTGGGAACCTCAACATGCTACCCACATTTTCATCCCTGAAACACTAAAGAACAAGTGAAGCATCTTTCTGATACTTGCAGTACCTGTGAAGGAGCTGGGAATTCACCTATGTACTGTTTTTTTACTTCTCAAATCCTTAAAGAATAGGAAATCTGTAGTTTCTTCAACTGTCATTCCTTTTTTTCCATTTTGGAGCTCAGGAAAACTATTGCATTTGAGATTTTAATTATATTAAAAGCATTTATCTGAGTATATCAACTATAACATTTATATGACAATTTGTTTTTTATAAGTTAATTTACCTCCAACCTGTAAGCATGTTATTTCAAAATCATATGAAGAAGTTAAAATCAAGATTTAATGTGTCAATGCATTAAGCAGTTAATTGCAATTGTCTGTGATGGGGTTCAACTTAAAATAAGCACGAGAAGTGGGTACAAAGGATAGGCTACATCTTTATAGAATGGTGAGTCCCTCCTGCTCCACTTTTCACACAAAGATCCAGATGCTTGTCAATGAAAGCCTGTTGTATTTTAATTATCACTGAATTAATAATAGAGATTTAGATACCAGAATATGCATCTCAAAAGTTATTGCTTATATGATTTTAAATCACAGAATGCTCTGCAAAATAGCACCTCATTGTGACTACCCAGTGTTTTTTAACCCAGAATGTAGCTTTCATAGGTCCACTCTTTGGCTTGAGTCATTTTCAAAACACATTTCACACCTCCCCGTCAGCCATGGCTTGTGGCAGCCCAGTTTTCGCCACCCAAACTGTTTAGCGTCGAAGGTTAAGAAAACAAAAAGGCTCCAGAACATAAACATCTTTACATAGTAATACATACCTAGCATACCATTTTCATCAATGGTTCAGTGCATCTCCCAAAGCTCCCACATTTTTCTGTATTTAGAACGAAGAATTGTCTTTGGATACACATGCTGGTAGGGAAGACTGCATTATTGGATGTTGATTTATCAGACACCACTGGATACTATTTATATTACTTTTATAACCTTGTTTGAGAGCTTTATGCACCTGCAAACATATTCAGCTTCTCTTTAATTTTGCTGAACCACATCTTCCTCTTACAATATGTTTTCTCTCACAGTGAAGTTGCCTGCTTAATGAGTGAATTGGTTTTAATCACTTCTGCCAGACAGGTATCTCTCCAGGGTACCCTCTTCCAATTCACTTACACAAACATAAATGCAATTCCCCACACAATACCTAAAAGCTTAGTAACCTTCCAGATAATCAAAAATTCTTTTCAGCTCACCTTAATTGGGAAAATACTGAAAGTTGGGTTTTGGGGTTTTTTGCTCCACCCTGTGTTTGCGTTTTCTTATCATTCCTTACACTCCCTGGATGTGAGGCTGTGAGACCCAGAGGAGCCAAGCTGCAGGAGATTTTCCTGGTTTGTTAACCTGTAGAAGTAGTCAGGCTTGAAAGCTTTTACTTAATATTCACCTCATCTCGAGCTCAACTGTGGATGAGTACAGGTGCCCACAGTTCTAACATATTTCATCTTCCAGGATAAGAGGCAGTAACAACTGTTCACTCACTGGAAGCTACATGGTCAGGCCCCAGTTCAGAACATCTGGCTTTCCAAACAGAAAGAAAAAAGTAGAATTAACAATATTGCACAGACAGATAACACATAACTTCATGAGTTCCCTGAAGTGTACACAGACGGCATTTTTCTCATACTGAACCCAAGTACTCATGGTCACATTTCCTTCCAGATCACAGTTGGGATGGCAGATGTTCTCCCAGTGTGTTATTCTCTCATCCTGTGGTAAGGACTGCCAATTTATTCAGGTTCCAGAGTATAAACAGGAGTTATCTCAATGAAGCAATTGTTCATCCCGCTGTGAATTATGTGACATAATTTTGCAGGCTTCTCTTGGACTTCTGCTTCAGGGGAGCTAAAATGTGAAGGGGTGAGGAGCAGACCTGGTGGCAGAAAGCAAGAGGTGCTTGCAGTTGTGCTCAGTACAGATGCCTCCTGCAGTTATGTGTGGCTGGACAGACACTGAGAAAACATTTCATACTCATTGTTAGGACAGTAATATGCCATTAGTTTTTTTCTACTATATATTTGCGGCATTTGGGGACTCACCAATTCTTTATAAACTGATTTGCATGATCAACAGCAAAGACAAATTCAATGTTCTTTGGTGGATAAAACGCGTACAAGTTTATCCTAAGATATTATAAAATAATTTCAATACAGTTGTAATAGAAAAAACTTGATTACATGCACTGATAACAGATAATACCTTGAGAAAACCTGGTATGTGTTGTAGAAATAGCAACTTAGGAAAGTCAAAACTAGATGAGCTGATAGACGGGCTGTGTCAAAGGCAGTGGTGTGCTTCCTACCTGTGTGCTGTCTGGAACTGGAAAGAAATATTTCCAGTCTTCACAACTATGACAGATATAGCCATTTGTCTATTTTGTTGTTGTCCCAGCCTGAGCAATAATGTCCTGTCAAACCATGGTGCTATATAGTACCATCAAGACTCTTTCAAGCATATTGCAGTTCCTATATCTGTAGACCATAACTTCCTGCATTTTTCACATTTCCTGAACTTATGGAGTTGGGATTCTCCAGTAAATGGCTAGTTTGAAGAAAGATTACCAGGAATGGCAGAGAAGAAGCACCCTTGTTAGGTATGTGCAATCCCAGAACCATTAAGAGGCAGAACCCACCTTTGTACTTAAATAGTAGCCTTTGTGTCTTAAATAGTGAGATGCCACCTGGTTAATACAATAGCAGAGCAGCAGAAGATGGCCTGTAGTCAGAGGATGCCAGCAATGCAATGGACCTGTTGTAATTGTAATACCTTTTGTAAAAACTGAAGATGAAGGAAAACAACTGGCTATCTACCTTGTGCATCCTTGATGCTATCCATGGTGATATGCATCCTGACGAATCATGATAACTCAGTAGGCCAATGACCTGTATAGTATATTTAATGTAATAGAATTTTGCCAAAGGTCTCTCTCAATGAAGGAAGTTATTTTTCATGGGAGAAAATGAGCATTACTAAGCACGGTGTGTGGTGATTATAGATTTTTTTTTCTTAGAAATACAACTGAAGTTCTCTATTAAGACTTCTATTATGCAAACACTTTCAGCTCAATATTAAGTTCCCAGCCTTCTCTTGGATAAGACAGCTAGGCTGACGTCTTTTCATTAGACCTATTTTTTGGTCTAATGAGATAAATTTTTACTTAGATCTGTGTAGATCTGGTTTACTAAACGTTTTCCTGACAAGGATCATTTACTTGGAACAAAGCAAACCAGGCCAGAGTCCATGTTTAAGTTTACAGTAACTGCTCCTCTACTCTCTGTCTCTTTTGGAGAGTCTCACTCAGAGTTTGAAGGTCACCTTTACTGAGGCTGAGCCTGGAAAATTTCAGTCTGAAAACAAAGGCTCCATCAACTCTAGAAGCAAGACAAAGTAACTTATAAAGCCAAGTAAGATACTTGCCTTGCTTAAACAACCTTGAATATTTGAGTCACAGGCAATGAGGAAAAGAACCATTTTTTAAAATGTAAATTCATAAACCAGATAGAACAGCTTAAAGAAGCTTCTGTTACTCATTTGTAGATGCTGGTTACTATAGCTACCTGATTTAACCATTATTTTTAAAGTTTATTGTGCATATGTTCAAAAATATTCTGCCTGGAAAGAATTACAGGAGGTTAAGCTGTCTTCTGACAAATACTGATTTTTAATTTCATGCTATACACCATTTATTTCAGTAGCTTTGTCAGTTGAATCACAAGATCATACAGCTGTGTTTGTGTCTCTCATTCTTTGTGTCTGTGATGATGCTAATGTAGAGAGGTACTGACATAAGTAGCCTTTTGTTTTGAGTAAATCCATATCATGTTGCTAGGAAGCTTGTCTTGGCTGAGTTGAGGTTGCATAGAAATGTTTGTGAGCTCCTAGTTGCCCATCCTTGGCTCTACAGAAATCTCTGGTACCTGGTTTCCTACCTCAAGCTGAGTGTCCTTCTCCAATCTTATTCTTCTTAGTTCTAGAGGCATTGCTCCCTCTTCCTTTACTGTTCTCAGTAAGACTATGGCAGTTTATCTCAGAAACTGACAGGACATGTTAAAACATCTTTTAGGTCAAAAATATCAGGTAGGCAACATTTGTATGGATCCCAATGGCTCTTGTGATTGAGAACAACTCAGGGAGATAAGGTTGTTGCAACACTGTTCTTTGTTCCCAGTGATAAATTTAAAGTGACACTTCCAAATACAATGTTTTAATCCCACATATTTTTATTTGGGAAAAAAAAAAAAAAAAAGACTGAATTGTTTTAAGACTTTATAAAATAAATGCAATTTGGAACACTAAAATACAAAACTCTTTCTGGGTGTCATGGGTTCAGCAGTAGCAGTCATTTATTCTCCTTCTTAGTAGCTGGTGCAGTGCTGTGGTTTTGACTTTTAGCCTGGGAACAGCACTGATAATACCGATGTTTTCAGTTGCTGCTCAGTAATGTTTACTCTGACCAAGGACTTTCTGAGTCTCATGCTCTGCCAGGGAGG
>JASSUY010025282.1:0-49173 GCA_032466535.1 Forpus xanthops
GCTGTCCCAAACCACCGGCCTGACTCGTGCCACGGGCCCGCGGCCGGCCGCAGACCGCGGGCTGGGCTCCAGGCATCCGGCCTGCGGGGAGCGTGGGGATGGTGAGAAACAGCTCTGCATCCGGGCTGGGATCTGGGGGGTGCCAGGAACCCCCCCGGACCAGCAGTGCACACCTGCCCGGGGGCTGCATGCCGCGGGTGTGCGGGCAGGGTGTGGGGGAGCTGCCTGTTGCGGGAACCGGGATGCGTCAACTCCATGGCTCCTGCCCCCGCGGTGGGGACAGATCCTGCCCAGACCCGGGCACCCCGTGTCACCAGCGCTCTGAGGACAGCGCCCGCCTTTGCTTTGCTGCTGCCCCCAGGGCAGGGAAGGGGACCTGTGATTTACAGGGGTGACATGTGTTTTGCTTAAAAGAAGTCAAACAAAAGGCCGGTTTGTTTTGTGGAGCACCGACTTCCGGGGGGGGGACGGGGGGACGGGGACGTCAGCCCAGACAAATGACTCCACTCCCGTTCATTAAACATTCGTGGCCATCCCATCAGCTGACGCTGGGGACAGCTTTCCAGGCTCAGCTGGGGCAAACTTCTTCCTTTCGTAACCTCTGCGAGAGGAGAGATTTTCAATGTCCCCTGCCCCATACCCCAGGGGTGCCGGCTCCAGTTACTGTGACTTGCAAGTGTCCGGGGACAGTGATTTGACTGACGCAGGCTGTGGTCCGCTGCTCTTGTGTGCAGCAGTGGCTCAGCCTTGCGCCGGCGCCAGTGGTTAACACTGGGAACAGGGTTGAACATGTCCTTCGTGCCAGCGGCAAAGCCAGGGTGGCACAGGGGCTGTGTAGCACCGGAGGGGGGCAGAGATGGAGGCAGGGCAGAGGTGCTGAAGGACATCCGTGGAGGTAGGGCTACCTGCAATCTGTAATGATTAGGAAGCTTTTTTCCAGCAAGGGTTTATTGCCAATAAAAGCTAGCTCAGCACAACTGCAGAGGCATTAACTCTTATCTGCCTGGTGCGATAAGAGCCCTGGGTTTCGCCTTGGGGCCCGAGGAGAGCAAGCACCTGCGGCAGGGTATGGCAGGGCCTGCACCCTGCCCTGTCTCCCTGGGGACACAGCCCTGGAAAGTGCTCCTAAATCCCCTGGCCTCAGCTCCCTTTGCCGGCTGCTCACCCCACAGGAGGAAGCATCATGAGCCCAGCCACAGGGGTGAAGGCTCCGTACCCGAACTCCTGAGGAGTTCAGCTGTACAAAGCAGTACAAACCCTCTTAATTAAAAGCAGACCTGCTGCAATGAGCCTGCCAGCACACCAGCGTGGCTCGGGAGGCTCTGCTAGAGCAGAGGACGGGACTCAGCCTCACTGCAGGGCTGGGACACGGGGTGGCCCAGTGGCTGGGAGCCAGGGCTGTGACTCCCTGCAAAGTCACATTTCCCTTTTGTCCTCCCAGCCCACCAAGGAAACACAGCCTGCCTCCAATCCAGCCTGCTGCTGCTTAAGACCTCACCAAAAGTCAGTGTCATCCCTAAAACCGCCCCTGGAGCAGAGCCTCCACTGAATCCTTCTCTCCAAGTGGATTCCCTCACTATACCCAGGCTGTCAGTTCCCATCACGCAGCCCAGCCAGCTGTCACTGGGTCTGCCAGTGAACATTCCTTTCCTGCCAGGGTGACATCTATGGAGGCAGCACTGGGAGGAGGCTGCTCTCTGCTCTGGGTCCTCATCAGCACATACCACCCTGCATGTGGGCACACCGGGGTGCCTTGCAAGAGCCTTTCCAAAGGTGCCCTGCATTTTGTTGGGTTTTTTTTTGGCTGCTGAGGATGTCAGAGCTGTCAGCAACGACTGGAGGCTGCCACGGATCTTCCCACTGCAGAAGATGGGCTACAGTTCTGTTTTCTGGAAAACATTATAAGTTCTTGAAACTGTTAAACAATCTGGCTGGTGTTTCTCCCTCTGACGTTGGAAATCTGGACAGTGTTTGTACCAAGAGAGGGAGCAGGATGTAGAGACACATGCTGAACCTCATAGTTACGTATCTTGCCTGGCTCTCACTTCCACAGCCCTGCTGCAGCCCAGGCACAGATAAACCCCCATCTCTTCTGGCAGCACCAACATGTGTAGGACATCTGCCAAACAGGGGAAAAAGTTCTGGGCCTGAGCCCACCACAACATCCTCACTGAGAGTAACTGCTGGTACAAAGCAGGACAAACACAAGCTCATCCTGTCTTCCTCAGGAAACATTCGACTTTGTTTTCAGCTCCAGCATCAGGCTGAGCCCCATCCCTGCCTCCATTAGCAGCAGGCTCCGCTCTGGACCTGCTGCACTCAAGGGTTTAACTGCAACATGCAAATGCAGAAAAATACCAGACCTCTTCCTGGGTGTGGAGGAGAAAGCAGGACATCCTTCAGGGCTGCAGAGTGGTAGGTGCTGGAGGAGATGAAGGGCCCGGAAGGGGATGGGGGAGCTTTGGGATGATGATGCCCTGGGACAAACCCTTCCACTAGGCTGTGTTCCCAACTGAATCAGCCCCACATATGGTGAGTGGACAGGTAAACTGGAGCTCTCATTCCCAGCTCTACATCTGGGAGGGCTCCATCTGGTCAGCAGCAGCAGCAGATTCTCAGGGTGAGGACCTTGGCAGACCCAATCGATGCTTGCTTTCTCCCTGCAGCCAAGCCTCTCTCCTCACGATGGTGTCAGCACTGTACAGTCCCACAGCTCAGAGCTCCACACTTCGCTTCTCATGGGGTGGCTTGCTTTCAGCCATCCTTTGGCTTTCATTGTGCTCTGAAACAGTGGGGCTGGCAGCTGGACAGTGTGGGCTGGTGTTTCTGAGAGGGCTCCAAGCAGCTGTTTGTGCTTGCAGACAGAGCTGGCACTCACTGCCTTCCCTGCTGGGCACAGCTGCATGCAGGCAAGCTGCAGGCAGAGGGTTTGGGCAGCCTCTGCCCATGGTGCTGCCTGTTTGGGTCAGCTCTCCACGGAGGTTTGAGAGCCGTTTTGGTGTTGAGCAGTGGGTAAGTGGGGTCACATCTCCCCAGGGGGAGCTGGACCTCCAAGGCCACCAACTGCTGCACAAACGAACAAGGGTAGTGGGAAGGGAGCAGGCAAAGAGGCAAAGAGGTGAGGGGCATGGCCATGAGCTGCATTGTGCTTGCTCAGCTAGTGTTACAGCAAGCATGAGGGTCACAAGGCACCTCTCGGGAGCTCCTCCGGTGCCGGGGCAGCCCACGGTACAGCCAATGCTCCCCACTCCCACCCTCAGCCCCATAGCAGACCTTGCACGGGGCGAGGGCTCTCTTATCTCCCAGTGTTCTTCTGTACAGGGGAGCATGCTTCAGACAGAGCTGGTTAACCATCACCCATAGGAAATGGGACAGGAAAAGGTCTGATGGGACATGCTGTTCATGGGCCCCATCCTTCATGGGGGAGGCTCAGACCTCAGATGCCCCTGTGCTCTTGTTGGTGGCTGCGGGCTGCTCCAGAGATGGCTCCAGTGTCAGCCACATTTCACAGTTCAGAGCTGTCCCTCCTGCATTAAAGCCCTCTAGGGCCCCCCTCCCAAAGTAAACAGGAGCCAGTTTATTGCCTACTGGAGTCGTTTCCCTGGAGGTCAGAAGGGCTCTGCTTGGGGCTTGTGACAGCCTGCTAAGCTCCGCTGAGCCAAGGTGTTATGAGAGCACCATGTGCTAGGAAGAGCGGCATTTAGCCGTGGGGATGCCTGCAGCCTGCTCTAAACCCTGGGACAAAGTCCTGTTTATCTTCCCCTGCTCTTCAGGGTGCTGTGCGCTGGGCTCCCCCCTGCTTGCTTGTTTATGGCACTGATGCAGAAAATTGCAGTGGCTATAATTGCCAGCGGTTTGCTGATTGCATGCCCTTCCAGTTTGTCAGGCTGGAGGCAAAAGTTCTAAATCCCCTTTCACAGGTTTGAAACCATGACAGACAGGCAAGAAGGGGAAGGGATTTACTTATGCATTTGCTTAGAGCGCTTGGACGTAAAGTTAGACTGGTGCACCTCAGGGCAGGAGCAATGCCAGCATCCCTGGGGACTGCCATGTAACACCGGCTCACTGCATCCGCATGCCTCCCTGTGCCAGAGAGGCAGCTGGGCACCCCTGCACCCCCTCTGGGCTTCATGTGCAGGAAGCCAACCCCTCTGCAGGCTGCCATCTCTTCTGGCACCAATCACAGGACCATAGTATGGTTAGGATTGGAACGGACCTTAAGATCATCCAGTTCCAGCTCGGGCAAATCGGCAGAAAGCTTTCCCTGGGGGCCGAGGCTCCACAGGCGCAGGCTCCGCTTGCCTGAGCCGGCCCAGCGACACGGGAGTCAGCTCCTGGCAGGGTTCCTGCCTCCAGCCGGATGCTGCCGGGAGGGTCTGCAGGCTCCTGAGGGGAGGGGAGCCCCACGCTGCGTGCGAGACCCCAGCGGGAGCTCGGAGCAGCTGCAGAGGGGCTGAGCAGAGATGTGCGCAGACGGACAGCTACCGGCGGGAGCGTGTGGGAGAGAGGCTGCCCGCCGCGGGGCTCTGCGGGCGCGGGAGGGACCACACAGGCGCTGCTCCATCCGGACCTTCGTGGCCGCGGGATAAGTGGAAAGAGCAGCACAAATTTTCCATCCTCCCCCGGGCTGGGTCCCCCCTCCAGGGCTGCTCCATCACCCCCCACGAGCGGCAGCATGGCTGGATGCGGTGTAGGGGGCTGGGCTTGTGCTGCTGGGAGCTGGCGCAGGTCAGGCATCGGTGCGGGGCTGAGGGCAGTCACTACGGCGGAGGGAGCTTTGCGTAGGACGCTGAGGGGGACGGAATGAGGATTTTCGCTGAACAGAGCCCCCGAGGGTATCCTGGGGAGAACGGCGGCACAGTGACACGCACAGGGACACCCCAAGTGCTTCATGCAGCTGCAGCCTTGCACTGTGCAAGCTGGGAAGCAGCAGGCTGCAGCTCTGTCAAACCTGTAGGGAAGGACCCTGTGCACAGCCGCACTGGAGCACGTCTGCACAGAAAGAGTAAAACTTCAGACACTGGGTGTTGTTTCAACCCCGGAGCCTCCTCAATGAGAGCTGGCCTCCGGAGACCTTCCCTCCGGCTGCAGAATGGAAGTAGCAGCCTCAGCACTTTGGCAGGAGCAGCAAGCTTTCTGCCTCCCAGCCATGCTGAATAGCAGCAGAATTCATTATAGCCCCGTTTCACTTCTCTCTCCAATTATCCTCCTGGACAAAGGGCTGGGGCTCTGGCGGAAGGTCCCTTTCAGGAGGTGCTGGTGGCAGGACATGCTGCTGGGGCTCAGCCGAGAGCCCCTTTGCTGAAGGGCAGTGACCTGAGTCCAGCTAATACCCCTTTTTTTGGCCAGAACAGTGAGAATGCACAGGACAGCAAGGCCAGCCTAGCACTGCGGACCAGGGAATGCTGGGTGGGAAGCACTTGTTAACAAGAGCTAGTCCCAGTCAGCAAAACACCTGCAATGTGGGTGTATTTGGATCAAAAGTAACATTGATGATTAATTAAGTACTGGAGTGTCATTTTATCCTTACAAACACAATGGTGTTTCAACCCATTTGGCATTTGTCTCTGCGCACTGATTTTGGAGCCAGCAGACCACAGATTTTGCTTGCACTGTGGCTCTGGCTGAAGGGACTGGGCTTCTGCAAGTGGCATCTTGTGTCCAGGGACCCAAATGTCTTCCTTGCTGATCTGTGGCCACCCATATCACCACTGTTCAACCAGCCATGTGTACTCTAGCCTCCTTATCATCTTTGTGTCCTCCTCTGGACTTGCTCCAACAATTCCATGTCCTTCCTACATTGAGGACACCAGAACTGCATACAATACTCCAAGTGAGGTCTCGTGAGAGCAGAGGGGCAGGGTCACCTCCCTCGACCTGCTGGTCACGCTCCTTTTGATGCAGACCAGGATACGGTTGGCTTTCTGGGCTGTGAGCGCACGCTGCCAGCTCATGTTCATTTTCTCATCAACCAACCCCCCCAAGTCCTTCTCCTCAGGGCTGCTCAGAATCTCTTCTCCGCCCAACCTGTAGCTGTGCCTGGGATTGCTCTGACGCAGGTGTAGGACCTTGCACTTGGCTTGGTTAAGCTTCATGGTGTTGGCATCAGCCCACCTCACAAGCGTGTCAAGGTCCCTCTGGATGGCATTCCTTCCCTCCGGCGTATCAACCAAACCACACAGCTTGTTGTCATCAGCAAACTTGCTGAGAGTGCACTCAATCCCACTGTCCATGTCACCGACAAAGATGTTGAACAAGACCAGTCCCAGCACCAACCCCTCAGAGACATTGCTGGTTACCAGTCTCCACTTGGACATTGTGCTGTTGACTACAACTCTCTGAGTGCAGCCATCCAGACAATTATTTATCCACCGGGTGGCACATCCATCACATTTATGTCTCTCCAGTTTAGAGACAAGAATGTTGTGTGGGAGAGATTAGCATCCTGCAGGCAGTGAGAGCATGGAGGTTTATGCAGTCATCCCATCCCTTTCACCACTGGCTTTACAAGAAATAGGGACTGTTTTGGAAGAACTTTATCCTAGCAGGTCCAACTCTGGCACACTCGAGGCCATGCACATCACCTAATTCGGCTGTGCCCCAAGCTGAGGAGCCTGCTAAGAAATCCTGGGAGAGCAGGACAAGAGCTGAGGACATTTCTGATGGAGGCAGACAGGACACTCAGTCTACTTAGTTTATCAGGAAGAAGATCAAGAGGCGGCTTGATTACAGTCACAAGGACCTTGGTGTAAGTACCTTGGCAGAAATAACAAGCCACGTACTTATAAGCTCTTTAATCTAGCAGGGAAAAGCAAAACAAGCGCCAATTGCTCCACATTTCTAACAGTCCCGGGTGATTAACTCCAGGAGGGACAGGAAGCCAGGCTGCCTCCTCTGGGGTTTCTGCAGGGCTGGCTGGGGGCTCCCACCCCAGTATCACCCAATGTGGCAGTGTATTTAACTTAACAAAAGGTACAAGAAACAGAAAAGCTGTGGAGCGGGGGCAGCATGGGGTGACCTATGAAATGCTTTGGCTGCAGAGAGCACACCTTCTCAGCAGGCAAGTTGGCCACTGCTGGTCCGTGGGACAAGGCTGGGCACAAGCAGCATGGCCTGAAGCAGTGGGTAGCATGGCATGAAGTGGGTGGCTCTGGCCAGGGAATCTGCAGAATGGCATTTACGTTGAGACTGCAGCCAAAAGCTCTTTGTGTCAGAGGGATCCCCAGCTGCTGAGGTTTGAGCTCCCGAGCAGAGGGACAACTGATCCCCTCTTTACAAGCTGACAGACCTGATCAAAAGCTCCCAAGGTCACAGAGAAGCCGGATCCCCAACAGGCAGCAGTACCCAGGGCTGATCCCGGTAACTTGCCCCTTGGATCTTCTGCTGAACACAGCTAACATGTACCAGTCAGCTGTGCCTCCATCTTTGCCAAAAGCATGGTGAGCACTTCTCATGGTTTCTATTTAAATCCCATTTCCCCCTTCATTTTTACAGTTTTCTGGCTAAAAACCAACAGCAGGGCCAGGGCCCTGTTGCAGAGCATCTACAAGAGCCTGGGGGTGTTGGCACAGGGTCCCCCCATGCAGCCTTGATGCCCAGCGTGCTGCCAGTGAGTCTAACAAAAGGCCAGCAGCAGGGCCAGCCTGTGCTGGGAGCGCCATGGTGCCGCTGCTGAATAGCTCTTCCCGCACAGAGGAAGGCATGAAGAGGCGTAATCAAATAAGGGTATCAGCATGGTGCTCCTTGAACGGTGCTCCCAGCGTGAGCCGGCGGCGGGGCCGGGTGGAGGTGACAGGTATCTTTATCCCGCCACGCAGGAGAGCTCCAACGTCCCGCTGGCAGGAATTTGTCTGCAATTTTTTCCCATTGAAAGGAGCGAGGGGGCCAGCGAGACGCAGGCTGAGATGATCGCTTGATTACGGCTGGGGCAGGCGAGGTGGAGAGAAGGGGCAGCTCCCAGGGAGCCGTGCTCCCAGCCCTTAACCTCTCCTCGGGAGACCGCAAATTATATCTGTTATTATATCAGCCCCCTGGTATCCTACAAATAAATCGTCTGTCTAAGTGCATGTCAGACGTTCACAGGAGGTGTTGTTACCTTTTCATCACTTAATCATTTTCATCATCATCATTTAATTTATCTCGCAGTAAACTTTAACCCGCTGAGTCCCAGGGAAGGCAGGTAAAGATGCTTACCAGCCCAGCTGGACTGTAAACATGAGCAGAAGGCACTGGCTGCAAAAGGGGTTTGAAGAGCAGAGGGAAACGGTGTTCCCATTTCCCTCGTGGAAATGGGAAACCCTCTGCAATGAGACAGGAATATTCCCAGCCCTGCTTCCCATCCCAGTCCCCTGCCAGTAGGGAGCAAGGGTGCGTGCAGAGCTGGGGCTCCCCTCCGCCGGGGAACGGGAGCAGCCAAAGGGAGCATGCTCCTGTGGTGTAGTGGGGCTGGGGGGGAGCCCGTCACGCACTTCCCCTGGGTGCCAGAAGTGATTTACACAGTGCACCCAAGAGCAGAGTCAATTAAGGTCACATTTCTGTGTTGCTAAACAACAGGCGGCTCTGGGTTCAGGCCCGCTGAAAAGAAAACAAAAGCCACCCCTTGAAATGGGGGCTTTGAGAGGGTTCAAAGGAGCACGGAACAAAAGGCGGGCTTTGTGGGTTGCCCTCGCCCGCGCCTTCCCGGGCCCTTCCGCCACCAGAGACACCGTTAATGTGGCAAGGGGGAGTTTTTAATTGTCCGGCACAAACAATGCTGGCATATTTAGGCCGGCCTCATTACAGAGCCATCCGAAATGCTTGAGAAGCATTCCCACCGCTTAGCATAAATAGCAGAAACGTTCTTTCATGAGCAGAGCAGGTCCCATCTGCTCCCGACCCATCCTCACCTTGACTTGCAATGATGAGCCTGAGGGGCTGGACTCTCCATCCCGCTGCTCCCAAACCCCAGCACGGGAACCTGTCTCCCAGCTCTTGGCTCCCCTACCATAAAGTGCTCCCTGCATCCCATGGGAGCAGAGGGCAGGACCCTGGGCGTTAGCAGCAAGGGTGCTTGATGGAATTGGTCAGTATGGCAGCCCTGGCTGGGGTTTGCTCTGCCTGCCTGGTTCCAGCAGCTCGGCCATAGTTGCTGGGGGTCTTGAGAGGCATCACTCGTGGCTCTTGACAGGACAAGGCAGTTTGCACATTGCCCTGCTGGGTGCTGGCTAATGTACCTCATGGGGAATGAGGCTGAGAAGGTCATGAGGACCTTCACCAGTTGGGTTGTATGCGAACTACGGATAACACCGACATTTCCTAGTGAGACCCAGACCCAACCAGGAATTGGAGTCTGGGCTCTTCACGGCTGTGGCTGTTTCATGTTTAGACCCCACTGCACTTACCAGAACTCCCTACCAGCTCCCCAGCTGGTGCATGGGTGCCCTAGACCCCAGCAGAGGGTCCCACCAGTGCCCTGCAGTGACCCACACTGTCCGGCCATCCCCCAGGCCAGGCAGAGGAGCACTGGGAGAGGGCAACCCTGGCAGGGACACAGCCCTTGGGGCTGGGGAATGGCATGGCTGCGGACACGGCAGGGTCAGCCATGTGCCTGGCATTTCCCAAGCAAGCAGTGCTGACAGGTTGCAGCCCTGCAGCCAAGGCGAGAGCAGAGCTGTGCTGAGCAGGGAGGCACTGCAGGGCTGGAGAGCCAGCACCATAGCACTGGGACAGACCAGCCCAAATCCCCCAGGAAGTGGGTCCCTGCAAGAACAGAGCTCTCCTCCTGCACCACGGTGCTTGGGAGTGGTAAAGGCACTGTGGACATACAACCTGTGTGTCCCACATGTTCAGGAGAGCAGGGATCACCTTGCAGCCTGATCTGTTACTGTGCACCCTGCCCTGCCTGGCTGTCCAGTGCAGAGCAGCCAGGGCAGTGAGCCTGTTTTCACCCCATGGGTCCTGGCAAAGAGCCTGGTCAGCACACAGGGATCAAAGCGAGCAGCGTTTCCCTACCGATACCTGATCCCAGAGCTGGAAGGAATCCGTGAGGCTGCTGAGTGCCTCCCGCACCGCTCCCACTAGCATGCAGCGCTGAGCGTGCTGAGGGCCCCGTGCTGCTGGGCTGTGTTTTATGGCACTGCAGTTCCTGCCAGCTCCCTCTTCCCCCGCTTCACCTCCCCTTTCTTGGAGGCAACCAGCTCCACGTACCCCACAGTTTATTAAAAATCCCGGGTACCTTGGAAGAGACAACACAATAGTGTACTTGTTACAGCTGCCTTGTATTAATAGGCTGCCCCTTCTGATTTTAGAGTGGAACTTCTGGCAGAAAACCAGCATCCAAAAGGGAAAATGGCTGTAAAACTCGGCAAAAAGGGAGAAAAAAAAAAAACCCAAACCTGCCCCCAGCTTTGATCAGAAAGGCTTGAAGATGAACCGCAGTGATGCCCAGGCAGATTTGCTAGAGGTGATGTTCAGTTGCAATGAGGTGGGCTAGGGCGGGAGTGGAGGGGCAGGCTGGGGCAGCAAATGGGGCTGGATGGAAGGGAGCCACAGCAGCCAGAGGTTCAAAGGCCTCTGCAGTGAGGAGCAGAATTGAAGGATTATTCACTTTCTATATTTTCACTCCTGCAGCACACATGGGAATCTAATTGGCCAGGATGAGAAATACAGCCAGACAGCTTACAAGAGGGCTCGAGAAGACAGAAAAATATTTGCAGCTGCAAGCCATTAAAGGCAAACCCAGCCTTGCTCTTACACTTTAATTACCCTCCTGTACCTTCTCCTCTATGTACCAGAGCTCATGTCAGTTCAAAACCCTTCCTGATCTTAAAAGGCCAAGTGCAGTGCCTGGCCGCATCGGCATGGTGAGGACTGCTGCACACCTTGCAAGCCTCCAAACATCAGCTCTTCCCCCACTGCCCCACCGCAGACCCAAACACCACTCCTGCAGGGCTGATAGCAGCCCAGATCCCCCCCAAAGGTGTTAGCTTGGCTATTCATGTGGTCAGGGTTTTCCCGTGTAGCCCAGGCTTTACAGGGTCCAGCCAAGCATCCCAGCATCTCCCTGAAGTGACAGTGTGTGGCAAAGGACTTTGTGGGGCAATGTGTCCAGATGTATCCTCTCACAGCCTTCCCAGATGTACATTGCTGCGCCTGCATTTCAGCTGAACCGCTTATTCCTCAGGATCCAACACACTTGCTGAGTGGATTTCTCCCTTCTCGGCGCCTCGATCCACCCCAAAGGCTGGAGGTAAAGGGTGGCAGAGAGACTCCATCTCCCCCTCTCACCTCGACAGCCACACATCGCAGGTCACTCTTACCAGCGCTGCTGGCACTGCAGGCTGCTCCGGGCACCACAGTGCCCGTGGCTGCAATGCAGATACCCCGGGGTGCCGGTGGGGGGCTCTGGGTTCAGGGAGGAGTGTCGAGGCAGCAGTCACAGCCCAACCAGCCCATGGTGCTCTCGGCTCCTTGACTCCTCATTTCCTTTTCCGCTCCTGCTGTGACACCGAAGATGTTATTGCAGGTGCCGGCCCCAGCCCCGCTCGCTCCCCCACATGGTTCACCCACTTCTCCTGAAACCTGAGGAGAACTGAACTCATTTTATGCCATTTTATTTCACTGCTCGGAGGGTTAACCTTGTGGCAGGCATTTTTAATCCAGACATAAACACGGGAGAGGAGTTGCAACTTTCCTTAATGGAGCAATTTTTTATTATTCCAAAGCTTTGATGTGATCTCCTTCCAAATGCATGAGCTAGGGGAGAAGATGGTGCTTGAGTCTAATTTAAATTGAGGTTAAAGTTGCTTGGCAGCACCAAAGGGACATTGCAGAACGTAGGCAAGGACCCCAGAGGATGGGGAAGGACCCTTAAGTGGAAGATCTCAAATGAGTATAAGGTGTTTGCACTAGTTTGAGATGTTAAACCCAGGTGCTTGCATGGGACAAGGGGAAGACCTGTCTGGAAAAGCTAGTGCTTGCACTATGCACCAGTATGTAGGCAGGCATTCTGGTCCTGAGCCCCTGCAGTCCTGGGGTGCTGAGAGAGCTGCCCTGCTTCTGAGGGAGAAGATGCTTCTCAGAGAGAAGCCAAGTCCAGCAAGGAACTGCAGGGTAAAACAGGCCTGGGAGTCCAGCACTGCCTGGGGACATCTCTGCTGGAGCCAGCCTGCTAGGGGAGCAAGGTGCAACAGTGGTGGCAGTGGTACTGCCCAGGAGCTGATGGGTAGAGCACAGCAAAGCCTTGCAGGCAGGGTGGCACAGGGGCAGCGATGTAGCACTGCCAGCAGCCCCAGCAGGCCTCTGCATAGTGCAGCAAACCGGACCTGGCTTTTCTCCCTCCTGCCCCAAGCACTGCCAACCTGTCAGGAGCTCGCAGGGAGGACACAGAGAGTGCCATGTCCCAGGAGCCCACCTGTGTCCAAGGACAGGGAGGAGGAGGCCGTGGCCCTGGCCAACAGCTGGGGAGGGTGAAATGAAGGCTAAATAAGGATGCTGCTTGCTCCCGGCTGCCATCCCAGGGCTGCCCCCACAAATCACCCAGTGGCAGATGAAAATCAAACCCCGATGGGAAGACGATGCCCGGGGCTGGGCTAAGCGCCAAGGGCGTGATGTTAGCTCCTCCACAGGTCACCGCCAGCAAGGATCATTGCAGGCATCGTGTCACCAGCAGGAATTTACCATGAGGCAGTCTCATCTCTAAGAGTGAAGGTTCCCTGTGCTCCCCAGGAGAGGACAGGCAGGAGGACACATCTTGGGATCGGAGACCCAGGCAGCTGCTGTGTGCCCTGGCCAGTGTCAGGGCTGCTCCCAGCTCTGCCCCACTCAGCTGCTCCCGGCCCCTGCTGAGCCCCGGGGGGCAGCGTGAGGGGAACGGGGGCTCCAGATTGGAAACACATGGAAACACATTTGCAATGAATTAGGCCGGGAGCCAGCAGATCTTGCTTGGCCGGGTGTGCAGCCAATCTTTGGGGATTGTCAGCTCCTCCCAGGTTTCCACAGCGGATGTTCCCCGGCCAGAGCACAGCTGGGCTCTGTGCGAAGCCGCGGCCAAGGCAGCGCAGAAGGAGCTGAGCACACATGCGGGCAGGGACCCCCACCCGCACGCACAGCCCTGCCGGGTTGAGTGGACCCCACGCACTCCCTGCCACTGCCCCGGATGCTTTTGAGGGGTGAGGATGCCTCAGTGCTCCGGGGAGAGGAGGAAGTGTATGGGAGAGGTTATTCCAGTGCTTGCCAGCCTGGCAGCCCTGGAGCAAGATGGGCAGCTACAGCAGGCATTGTGTATCCCTGCCGGCCCCGGCTCACCAACCCCTCGAGCTGCACACAGAGTTAGGCAGTTGGGGAGCCCTGTCTCAGGAGCTGGTGTGAAATCACATCTCCCCATGGTACCTGAGAAAAGGGCTGACACAGGAGGTGAGGAAGAAAAGCTCTTCCTGGCGGCAACCATGGGAGGTGAGAGGGTTAAGTCAGAGGTACAAAAAGGCTTTGAGTGTGCATGTCAAAGAATGACACTAACAACTCATGTGACAACCCGCCAGGAAAACTTTTCAGATCATAATTCGCATAGCATTTGTATCATGTTCCCTTCCTGTTTAAAAAGGCAATATGGAAACTGTGCGAGGGGTTATTTGCTGGTCAGGCTGGTTTGCTGGTTACGCTCCCTGTCACGCGCATCCCTTTAGGAAGTGATGCCACCACAACAGACATCATTACTAAAAATAATGCCATCCAATGCATTAGTCTCCAGCCCCATTTGTTTTACTAATTTATGCCCAGTTAAAGAATAATGGCTAATGATTAGTGGTGGGTACATACAAATCCCCTGGCAGAGCAAGAAATAACGCTGCCTCCCCACAAACCGCGCAGCCATCTTCCCCAGCAGCACGTCCTATGGACAGCAGAGGACAGAGAGGGGATGGTGCTTTCCTCTGCCTGGATGTTTCAGCCCTCAGAAACCTGTCAGCAGTGTTTCACCAATCCTGCCCCATTCCTAAGGGGTAAATCCCAGAGTTACCCAGTGCCCCTGTGCAGCCACGGAGCCACAGCGCAGGTGCTCAGATGGATGCATGGGGGACTCAGCAGCCCTGTAGCTCTCTGATAAAGCCGTGTCTGCTGCAAAACAGCCTCTTGCTTTGTGAGTAAGGATATTTATGAAACGGGCTGCAGCACTAATCTCTGGCTGGCGAGCGAGCATGCCAGCAGCACGGCAGCCAGGCACAGCCTGCAAAAGCCTTTTGCCACATCCCTGGGCCGGGAGGCCTTTGGGAAGGTGCTGGAAGTCAGCCCAGCTGCTGTTGGGTTTCACCTCCATCACTTTACATGGCCCCTGCTCCCCAACACCCGTGCTGTTGGTGCCCAGCTCCCAGCACAGAGGGGCTGGGGCACATCCCATCTGCAGGAGCTGACCTGTGAGCCCCTGCATGCTCCTGCTCACAGCTCTGCAGCAACAGAGGCCCGAACATGACTCCCCCTCGGTTTTTATCACCCACATTGTGCTGGTGAAGGAAGAGAGGCCACCACCAGGGAACATCTGGGCTCCATTGCTCATTGTCTGGCAATTAATGTCAGAGCTGAAGACAGAAGGGACGTCAGATATTAAATAAACACGACCGCACTCTGCAGACCAGAACAGTCCCCGCGGGGAAGGCACACATGCACCCTCACCCTCACTCCTCCCCCCGGCATGGCCCCGGCTGGGGTGCAGGACACGGCGGCTTGCCGCACACACGTGTGAGCGCAGCCACACATGCTTGCAGGCTCCCACACAGCTTGGGTTTCACGTCAGCCAAGGCCGAGCAGGGAATCAAATAGAGCTCCTTTTCCTTTTTCATTTTCCAGCTGGCAGACTGCAAGTGCAGGATCCGCAGAAAACCCTACCCCACGGAACAGGGCAGTGCAGGGAAGGTGGTCAGAGCTCCTGGGGTCTGGCTGGCCGGTCCACAGCCAAAGCTGCTGCTCAGGGTCTCAGCCCTGGTTGGACACATGCCTCCAGCCACATGCGGGTCCCAGTGTGTGTGTGTACTTCACACGCTGTGCTCTGCCTTTACCGGCCCTCCCAGCCCCTCCTGCAGCCCCACAAGCCCTGCACTGCTCATCATGTTGGAGGGCTGATGGCAGATCAGCACAGGGCCCTGCCCTACGTGTTTGTGTGCATCCCTCTGGCCGAATGGTAGGGATGGAGTGCAACCCTCTCGCCATCCTGGATTAAAGACTGTTTCCCCCCACTGTGACCTTGGTGAGCACCGAAAGACTTTTTTGCCTGCCCTTTCCCTGCCTGTGCTCACAGGCAGAGCAAGCATGAGAGTGGCTGAACTCCCAGAGAGCAGGGAGGCTGCCCAGCCCCTGCACAATGGCAGACACACACCTCAGCGCTGCAGACCCCGCACTGAGCGAGCTGGGCACTATCTAGTTCATAGGCTGAGGCAGTTGTTCCCCATGGGCTGCCTCGCACCAGGCAGAGGATGCAGAGTCAGGCCTGTGGCGTGGCTCCAGCTCTCAGGGCAGGATGGATGGGTCTCTGGGTCACAGCAGGGCTCAGTATCCCCGGGTGCAAGCTGTGGTACCGGGCTCAGATTGGCTTCACACTGCTGCATGGATCGCTGCTCTGATGTGTAAGAGCCACACTGCAGCACGGGGGCATGGCATGGACTGGAGTTTACCGTGCAGGTGTGTGGGGTGTTCCTCACCTCTGCTCCCTGCTGCTGCTGGAGCAGTTTCCTGCAACCTGGCATCTTCCATCAAACAGGAGCTGCGTCAGCAATGCACATTCACTCTGTGCAAGTGAAACAAAACACAGCAGGCTGGTATGTGCCCAGGCTCAGCCTGGGTGGTCTCCCATCCCTCCTGGTCTTAAACTTGTGGGTCCTGTAAAGGGCAGCAAGGGAAGGGACAGGCAGTGAAACGTGCCCTGTTCACACAGGAGAGGAGTGCTGCGTCAGCCAAGGGCAGCGCACAGGGTTTTCTGCTCCTCGGTGCAGCAGGGACTCATTAGCTCAGGGCTGGCTGTGCCTACTTTATTCTCTGGAAGCTTTTGTTCCCTTACAGAAGTTTAGTCTCTCTCTCCCTCGCTCTTAGCCCCTTTTAATATTAAGGTCAATAGGCTGACGATTAAGCAGGAAAAGGGCATGAAGAATCAACCAAATTAAATCTTGTGTGCAAACAGGTGGGTGTGAAATTTCAATCAATGGCTGATGTTAGCAGGGACCTCCGGGATCCCGATTTCCCAGGGGAAGACTGGGCAGCCCCAGGGGGATTTGGGTACAAAAACTCCAGACATGGGAGAATAGAAAAAAATCTTCTCAAAAACCAATATTGACAAGGTCCCTGTGTTTGCACCCCGGCTTTCCCCGGCAGCACAAAGGGAGATGATTATCCCGGGTCCGGTGGGGAGGGGATGACGGGAGCTCAAAGGTGAGCCGGGCCCCCCTGTCTCCCCTGGCCCCAGCCCCTCTGCTTAATCCCCCTGTCTCCCAAGCTTTGAAGTCGCCAGAGGTTGAATACGGGATGTAAATCACGTTAGCCGCAGTGTGTGATCACAACGCCCCTGTGAGACAATGCCGTGCTTCCCCAGCACCTGGGCATCCCGCCGAGCCCTGGCCAGAGCCATGCTATAAATAGCCCCGTGCAGTGGAGGAAAGCAGGGATCGGGAGTGGGTTGTGTTGGAGGGTATCCATTGCGGGTGGGAGAGTACCGTGCGCTCTGCCACAGGACCGGGAGCCGCGGTGGGCACTGCTCACCCCGCAGCCGCGGGGCTGCCGATAGCAGGAGGCTCATCCCTGGGATTAATTAGCAGAGGCTGCGGCCGCAGAGCAATGTAAAACACGAGCTGGGGCGTTGGTTACCAGGGCTGTCCCACAGCGTTGCACATCTTGTAAGCATTAGCATCACGTAAGAGGAGCCTGCACAGAAGGACGTGGGGTTTATTGGGTTGTAAACTGCGTTGTTCCCATTACAGTAACGACAGTGCTGGGGAAGAAATGTGCCTTTCGCACACGAGGCTTGGGAACCAGGTGTGCTGGAAGGAAACATAGCAGGGTTGTTTGGAGGCCCTGCTGTCACCATTGGGATAACAGAGGGAGAAACAAAGCAGGCATGGGAGAAACCAAGAGGGGGCACCAAGAAGATACTAGCGCTACCCCAGGGCTGCTGTCTTTTTCAGCCCTTTGTGTTTATCTTCCCCAGACACAGCTCGCTGGTGCTCAGCTCCCCTGCACCCAACATGGGGCTGCACACTGTGCCTGCTGCCTGGGGAGTTCAGTGCTGGGGTGTCAAGGAGACAGCAAGTATTTGCCAGCCTGGGCAATGTTTTGATGGCTTTTGCTCTGCCTTGCTCCAGCGCTTGCACTGCCTCCAGCGGCACCTGGGAAGATGTGACACACTGGGTTTGCTGCCACGCACAGAACAAGGGCACTGCTGCCCAAGAGAGCATCCCTGAGAACCAAGGAAAAATCTCCCGTGCTTAATTTTCCTTTAGCAAAAGAAGAAGCCTCAAAAAAACACGTGATGCTGGACCCGAATAATCAACAAAATTCCCTTTTTCCCACAACCAAAAATGTATCTCTTCTCTGCAGGCAGCAAGTTGGCTAGTTTGATTGCTTTGATTCTTTATCATTTCACACCCAAACCTTGATTGATTGTCCAAGACCAACACCAGAGCTTATCAGCCACATTCATCCTGCTGCACGGGTCTGGATGAACTGTGTTACAGGTATGTCTCCACCAGCCTGGCTCTGGGTTTGCCCCGGAGCTGCCACCTGCCTCGGTGGCCCCAGCAGTGCCTGGTGGGAAATACAGGACCTGTCATCCCCGCCCTGTGATGAATGGTGGAGAGGAGCTGGGTAATGCCGTGGCTCTAAACCACATGGCATTGATGTGACCACATGAACCCACTAACAGCAGCCAGGCGCGGTTACCAGCCCAGCTCACCCTCAGGCTCTGCTTTGCTCCTCTGTAGCTGGAGGGGCTGCTCCATCACTGCCCACTGCTGCAGTGCCTGAGCACAGAGCACTGGCAGTCAGAGAATAGCTGCTTTCAAAGCTTTTCTCTTGATTCTTAATTGAGAGACAGGATGATTTTTTACTTTTTTTTTTTTTCTAACAAAATATGTTGTTATTGTGGAAAATCTCTGCTCTCCATGGAAAATGCCTTGCCTTCACTGTACACATTGTGGGCCATACCAGAAAACATCTGATGTGCTTCCAAAACCACCGAGGCATTTATTTTCCTATTAGAGTGGAAATTTTCTTCAGGAAACAAGTTTTACCTAGTTTGCACTGACATTTGCCACAGCAGAAAGCAAGTAGCCCTGTCCCCGTATCACCCCCATATCTTTCGGAGGGGGCAGTGTAGGGGCACCCTGGCATGGCCAAGCACCCAAACCTGCAGCACAAACCCTGGCTTCAGCCCAAGCTTTGACCCAAGTCCTATGGGCCGCCAAGCACCAACACCCAGCATCCACCCATGCTTGCCCAAGAGTAAACCACTGCTTCTCAGGCAAGATGATACCTCTTTGAGAAACACAGAGAAAAATACATCATTTTAGTCCTGTCGACAGCTGCCCAGTGCCATGCATGAGCCCACCAGCCTCCCAGGGTCATGCTGGCTCAAGGACAGTTATGGAGTTTCCCTTTTTTGCCCCACCTCATGAGCTGCCCAGTATTGCTGCACCACTTTTTGTCCCAGGCTGGAAGAAAGGTGTGAAATTTAGTGTGGAATAGCAATGTCTGACTGTTAGATCTGGAAAAGTGACCTGATAATATCACCTCATCTTCTGTCTGTATTGCTGGTATTTCACAGTGTGATGTTCCAACAAGACAAACATCTAATACATTTAACATTAGCCAGTACAGCTGTACAGCATCAAGTCTAACCAGAAGTTTAAATAGCTAAGTCAAAACCAAACACTGCATTTAGCAGTGTTAGCAATTTAGCATTTTCCACAATTATTATATTAAAGAAAATTGAAAAAACAAACACAAAAAACCAAACCAACCAAACCACAAACCGAAAACCCTCCAAAATTTCACTTGTATCTTTAAAATTCATCTGTGATTAGCATAGATGTCACGATGGTGATCACAGCAACTGCACCCATCAGTTTTCCTGCTGTGACCGTAGAACAAGGTAGGAAGTGCCTGAGAGGACTGTCACAGTCCCTCCACAGCAGCTCTGGCTGGGCCTGAATCTGACAGCCCAGGACTTAAATTCCATCTGGCCCAGGAGCAGCTGCACCCTTTCCAGTTGGGGACAGTTCCTTAACACTGTTCCCCCCCAGCAAAGCCTCTGGGGACAGTAAATAAAATCATGTGTGTGCATTCCCACCGAAAGCACTCCTTGTTTGCTAACTCATCAGGTGTTTATAGGTTCAAACCCAAGGTGGCTCACCTCTCACACTGGAGAGCACAGAGGCTCATTAGTCGAGGGCTGGCTTCACGGGCAGCAATGGCAGTGGAGATGCTGCAGTGCTGGGTGGCTCGGCCGGTCCGGGACAGCCATATTCTCAATTTCTTTCTCTTTTTTTTCCAAGCAGACTTCTGAGAAAACATCTGCTGTGCCCTAAGCCCGCACTGGAGCTGAGGATCAAAATAAAAGACTTTTGTCTTTTTATTAAGCATTTTAGCAAACGTGACTATTACATTCATATTATATTTCCCTGTTTTGTACAAACATGTTTAAGTCAGCACTAAGAGGATTACCTTTATGGCACACCAATCTCTGCTCAAATGGGCTGACTAAAGGAACTCTTGTTAAACAGTATTTTCTCTAATGCCTGTTGCTTTTCTTCCTTGCTTTAGTGCTCAGACATCTATCCAGGCTCCCTAAATCCACCCTCCTTATAAGCTTTCAGATCAAGACTCTTCCCCCCTCAGCCCCCCTCTGCACCCTTTAATACAGCTGAAGATGAACATTAGTGCTTGGTTCAACTGCACTGGAAAAGGAAAGGGCAGATTCATCAAAATCTTTATACCTCCATAGAAAAATGTAGCCTTTTGCCTTTCCTCGAGTGAATGCCTTTTCTAGAGGGTATTCATTAGGGGTTTGGTCTGTTTTTGCAGACAGCTCCACAGATGTTGACATTTTTTTTCTTTGCTGGGTTAAGACGCCTTCTATAGGCTTTCAGTCTTCATTTGTTACTTCTTTATTATCCAAGAGGGGTTTTTCTTTCTCCTTTTTTTTTCTTCTTTTTTTTTTTTTTTCTTCTTTCTCCCCTTTCTTCCCAAGGAGTTGACTCGGTTCTCTGAAGAGAGCAGTGGTAGTCAGCCTCATTATTATCTTGGGCCCTTTTTCATCGCCCCGGCAGGCCGGCCGGGCCGCAGGGCCATTGTGACAGAGCAGCAGGTAGCTGTGGCACGGCGGGGTCAGCGCTCCGGCCGGCACAGTGCCTTTGTGCGCCTGCCTCATGCTGCCGGCTCCGTTTGTCCGGCAGTGGGAAAGGTCAGGAGCATGCTGATGCTCCATACCTGAGGTTTTGTCTCCGGCTGCTGCTGAGAGCTTATGGAAATAAGTTGTTGGAAAGCAATCGCTGGACCCAGCGTGGAAGCAGAGTGAAGGGATGGAGGTGTGCTGGTGTTAGTGGAACTGCCCAGTCCATCAGACACATTGCGTCTTGACCAGAGGTACTGAATGCTGCTTGGGAAACCACAAGCTTGCCATGGTCCAAAAGCCTCTCTACAATCACCTTTATACATAGCAATAGCTGATTTCCCATAGCAAACTTTGCAAAGAGAGCATGAAGGATGAAAGAACAATACAGGCAGCATCCCATGCTGGTATTCCCACCTCTGACGCCAAACACACCGCACTTTGCCCAGGACCCATCACTTGTACCTGCAGACATACACCAACCAAATAGTCCATCCTAGTGTCCAATATTCCATCCAGCTGTCCAAATACCTCTACCTCAGCTCCTACAGAAAATGTACTGTGTATCTAGAGATTTTTCCCCCAGAAATGTTGCTGGGACAGACATGAACACTGGCAGAGGCATCATGACTAAAGTGATGCTTTGGGACCTGCCACAACAGGTATGGGCTCCAGCCTACTCACAGCTGGGCTCATTGTGTCGCATTATTCTGGGCAAAAGAAAACCCTCCTTCTCCTCCTAGAAGCCCTCCTGGCCCATTCCCACGCTGCCCAGAGTCACCCACCCGATAGCCAGCATGGGGGTTCCCAGCCACAAGCCACGGCATGAGCCAACACGTATCTTTAGCCCATCAACTGAGAGAGTTCCAACATCCCGCTGGCAGGAATTTGTCTGCAAATTTTTCCCCATTGAAAGCAGCTGAGGTGGTCATTTGATTACAGTTGCAGCAGCGAGGTGGAGAGATAGGACAGCTCCTAGAGAGCTGTGCTCCCAGCCTTTAATGTCTCCTCCCCAGCCTAATGATTTAATGCCTTAGTGGGTCATGTTGTCTCCAGCCATGGGCATAAAGGGTGATGTGATCATGACCCCCATTATCACTTGCCATCTAAATAGCTCTGGCTGTGGTTGGGAAGGAAGTAGCCTGACCAGCAGGCACAGCTCCCTGGCAGATGCCACTGTCCAGCTGAAGGTGGAGCAGGAAGGGAGCAGCTCACCCCTGTCAGCTGCAGCCCTGTGTCCCAGCCTGGGACACTGAGCTCACTGGCTGGAGTCTTGATGGGAATATTGATGGGGACACTGGAAGTCATCACATTCAGTTCCCATCAGTATGCTAAAAGCTCCTGCCATTTTCCCTTTTTATCACAGCTTTAGCAGGAGAGCTCACATTAGCTTTACCCATCATCCTTGGGGAAATAGTGCTGATAGATGTGTGAAACCAGGCATGTGGATTTTGTTTTCATCACTTATGCTGGAGAAGCCTTCCACTCCTAAAAGCATGAGAGTGAGGCAGCTCTCACAGCCTGCTAGTGGGTCATAGTTGGATTTCACACACCTTGCCTGTGGCAAGGCAGGATCTGGCCCAGAACAGTACTGATTCAGCAGCACTTTCCTTGGGGCTGTGCTCCCCATTTCCCCCTGCACAGGGCTGGGTCCTCTCCCAGCAAATTCCCAGCACAACCACAGGCCGAAAGCCGCTTTTCCATAGAAGTTGTGAGAGTCTCTGTGCCTGTCCTTTCTTACTCTGGTCTGCTTGTGTTGGCCATTGTTGCTCCCTGAGCATGCTGCACGCTGGGTTGTGCAGTCTGGCTGGCACTCAATATCAGCATCAGGGATGGGAAGGAGCTCCAGGCGCGGGATCGCAGCAGCCTTCACATAGACACTGCAAGTGCTGAGGTTTATAACCCAGAAAATGCAGGCTCTGAAGGGCTCTATCTGGTGGGGCAGGAGGCGTGCCGCCCTGCCCAGAGCCACTTTTATGCCATTGTGCCTTTTCAGCACTGCATTAAGGCAGCCAAAGAAGGGGGATTTTTAATGGTTCCAGGGGAACAAAGCGGGAACATTATGCCCAACTTCATTACAGAATCATCTGAAACGCTTGAGAAACGTTTCCCACTAATTATCATAAATAGCCGAAAAAAATCTTTCCCTCCCAAAGCAGGTCCCAGCTGCCCCTCTGTGTTTTCTCACCTCCACTTCCAATAGCCTGACCCTGCCCCCACACAAAGGGGAGACCTCATCTCTGCTCCCCCCTCTCTCATGGGCTCTAAAGAAATACAAACAGGCAGCAGATTAATAGCACTTGTTTGCACCTTAAACAAACAGGCAACTTCCGCCCCTCTGGGCTCTCCCCGCGCCCAAAGACGGATGCACCAGTGGGTTTTCCTTGCCCTTGCTCTCATGCCCTGCCCATATCCTGGATAAAAGCATGGGCAACACCAGGCATGAAGCAGGCAGACCAAGGATGAAAATGCTGGGGGTGCCAGCCCTGCACTCCTTTGAGCTCTATCTCCTTTGCCCGCTGTCCTCTTGCTGTCCCTGCTGCCCTGGAGGTCAGGCTCCTGTCCCAGTGAGACATGGCTGCAGCCCTTTTGCAAGAGGGTTGAGAGATGCCAAGGGCAAAGCAAACGAATGAATGTCTCAGTTCAGCTCCTTCCCTATGATATTCGCAGGGTTTCACAGCAAGGAGCAGCCTCACCTGGCTGTGCAGATACTGTGAGGGGGCACAGGGATGGATGATGTGGGTAAAGGACAGAGAGGGAGAGAGACCACCCAGAGGTCACACAGAGGTGTGGTTCTGGTGTTCAAACCCATCACCAGCATTGAGAGAGCACAGCAGCAGCACTGAGCAATGACTGCCAGCCCACAACCACCTCTGTTGTGCACAACAGGACTGGATGGATGGACGGATGGATGGTGGATGTTCCATAGCTACTCAGCTGGTCCTTAGGCTGATACTGATCCCAGAAGATACAGCTGCTTCTGCCAGAGACTGTTCCAGCTCGGGTCCTCACCTTGCGTGTGTTATATCCCACCTCTCCAGGCAGCACTTCTCCTATGGGAGTCGGTGCCAAATCAGTCCTACCTGACCCTGCCCACAGCACACAGAGCAGCCAGCCCCCTGCCCCAAACACTGGGGCACACAGTCACAGGAGACATGCGGGCTCAAACCATACCAGCAGCTGATGAGATGCCACTCCTGGCACAGGCATGGCACAAGTCTGGGGTCGATACAAGAGGCAGACACGCAGGGGGAAGCTGTGGCATCGAGGCTGTGGGCTGGAGCAGGTTCCCAGCAGCAAGCCAGTAGTGTGATCTGCCCATCAGAGGCCCAGGTTTTCTCCCTGTGTGGGTTATTGTGCAGATCCCCACACACAGGTGTTCATTGCCCCTCTTCCCATCAGCCACAAGAAAGTGCTGTAGCTCACCAGCCCCCTTCCTGCCCACAGGGCTCCCAGGGGCAGGAAGGGGAACCGGAGGCAGGTGGCAAGGACTGGGGCTCTCACCAGGGCTGATGGCTTGTGGGGTTACCAATCAGTACTGCAGCATGAGTGACAGGGCTGTGGGAACGATATCTCTTCTGCACAGAGCAGGAAGAGAGCCAGCGGCAGCCGTGCAATGCTGGAGACCTCCAGTCCCAGCACCACACAAGGACAACACTCTTGTCTGTGCTTCTAACTGGCTGTCACCTGAAGCTAGCTATGAGGACCACAGACAGCCAATGCCACTGGGAAGAGGTTTACTGTCCCAAGCAGCCTGGAGACACCACACAGGGTACTCACCTTTTGTTTTCCAATGCAAGAACCAGTAGCATTCCGTTCAAGCAGCAGCAAGTAGAGGAAGAGCAAAGGGATGCACTGCCTTATTTAGTGCGTGGGCAATCCTGAGCACTCCTTGCCATAGGGTGCTGTGGATGTTAAATCTTACCTGAGTTCAGAGAAACCATATAAATTCCCAGATTTAAAGCCATTGAGCGCTGCTGAGTGCAGTGGATGTCCTGCAGGGCTGCCCAGGCTGCCTGCAGCATAGAGGGAGGCTATGCTGGGCTGTGCGCTCCTGGACACCTCTCCTGGCTGGGCACATCTCTGCTGTGAGGAAGGCCTCCTCCCCTTGGCATTGCAGAAGCTGCAGCTCTGAAGCAGCAAACCTGTGCCCTGGTCTCCCCGGTGCAAATCCCCCATGCTCTGCCCCATCCCTGCGTCTTCTCTGGCTGCTCTTGCTCAGTGATGAGGAAACCAATGAGGAAACCCAAGCATGTTTCCCTTGAGGCTGTCCAGAGACATCACCCCCAGGACACCCGGCATCCCGCTTGCTTCTCAGCCTTTCCTCCCAGAGCGAGCTAATGGGAAAACCTAATAATTCTTCCCAGCAGAGCCATGGCCTTCCAGGGATTAGCCCCACAACAATGGAGGAGACGATTCCTGCCTGCGAGCTCAGCCTGGCTCTGGGAACATGGGCTGCCGTATTTTCACTGCAAATTAGAAATCAATCACAGCAGGAAATTCCCGTGCTGAGAACACTCTGGCTGTTACTATTTTACAGCACTCGGCAGTGTTCTGGGCACTTAGAAAGGCATGGCGCTATGGGGGTATTATGGGGCAAATTAGGTTTAAAAGTGGCTGTAGGAACTTTGGCTATTTGGCTTCTGGAGTGGGGTGGGCACAGGTGGAGGCTGGAGAGGCTTTGTGCTGCTTTCAGATACAGCGCTGCTCTGCAAAGAGGGAACCAGCAGCTCAGGAGAGAACACCTCTAGCCTGACCCCAGCTTTATTAATAACAAGTAATTAATATGAGAGCGGACGTGCTTTGTGTCTCTGAAGACCTTTTAAGATGTGATTATGTTGTGCTAATCTCACCCCGAAGTACTTCCCTGTTTAGACTGCGCTGGGCCATTAAATATCTGAAAAGCCAGCAGAGACCCCCCCTTCCCTCCCCTCACTGCCCTGGGAAGTGCTCGGGATCTGTTCCCCAGCAGCCAGGCCCCACTTTCAAACGTTCTAAATCAAGCATAAAGCCGACCCCATCTGGACTACCAGGAAAAACACTGCCTCCCCCCATCTGCCTCTCATTACCCGCAGTGCCAGCCCGGCCGCGCTCCATCCCGCCCAGATGTGCTGCCCTGCGCCCGCCTCCCGTATTTCACAGCCGTCATCAGGACTTCAAGGAGCAGCCGAAGGGCCTGTAACACTGCACAGACTCTTAGCAAAGACATATATCCAGGTCTTTAACGCATAGCTGCAGGCACATACCCTAACGAAAAGCACCTTTCCCCCTCCCTTGGTCATGCACCAGGCACAGAGCTGGGGCACTTGGAACTTACACCCCAGGAGGTTTCTGAGCCACTTCCTCTTTGCTTAGCACATGTCCAGGCTATTGATTTTGAGACCCCCTAAAACTAGGCAGCCCCTGTGTCCCACACCAAAGGCAGGGCAGGTCGGAGCAGGCGCCAGCAGCAAAGGTGGGGAGCTGGGGAAAGACAGACACCTGCACCCCTGTAGTGACCAGGGTGATTAAATTTGGGAACAGCTTGCCTGGCACAGGGAAAAGTCAACACTGAGCCTAGAGCGAAGTAACATATGCAGAGACCTAAACTAAGGAACAACCCCTACATTCATCAGCTCAAAAGATCTCCTGGGCTAAAGCTTTCCAGTGACAGTTTCAGCACTTTCTGCGATGGCAGAAAACCCAAAGAAACAGACACTTTCGTTGAAGTTTGGCACCTTCCTGGCCCTGGTGGCAGCCCAGGACTGTGGAGGTGAAGGCACACATCAGCCTTTCACAGTTATGAAGGGCATTAGCCCCTTCATTCCAAGCTTCCTGTGCCAGTTGGTGCCCGGCCTGCAGCTGGGGCTCAGCATCAGGGGAAGTTATGGTATAAGAGCCACATAGCTGGCCATGCACAAACGTTGCTCTCTGAGAGAGGCCAGGACAGGCAGCATTGCAAAGAGGTTTCATGGGAATGAGATTTGAGGGGGGAAAGAAAAGCAAGTCTATTCTATCATTATGCCCCTGTCTGCAGGAGGGTGTGCAAACCTGGTCCTACACAAATTCCTGGTGGCCAGTACTGACTGGGGATCCCACACTCCATCAAGCAACAGGAATCTTCCATTGCAGGTCATGGCAAGAAAAACCCGGAGAAGAAAATACTTCCCTCGGTAGCCCTTCAATGCACAGCAGAGGTGTAGGGGAGGCTTTTAATATTAGTAAGGAGGAAAGAGAAAAGATAGAGGAAGAGGTCAGTGTTGTGATGGACATACAGGCACTGACACAACCATGATGTGGGGAAGAAGCCAAGGTGTCGGGCAGGAAGATTTGGAATGTCTTTCCCCAAGGACCACTTGCACCCTGCAGGTACCTGACAGGGATGGGGAGGAGATGCAGGCAGGAGCCCCAAGGTTTCTGCGATGAAGTCTAGCAATGTCTCCAGGTGGCCGGCTCCGGGGTCTCCAGCATTTTGGTGCGGCACCTCCGGGGCCGCAGGTCATCCTGCCCGCTCTGCTCCCTGTGGCCCTGGGCAGTCAGTGGCTGCCACTGCTTGTGTCGTGATGCCATCTAGTGTCGCTTGGCAGAAGGACCAGGGAAGCAGGCGGCGCACAGCATCTCTAGGGACGCGCCCCAAAACAGCCTGGGTGCTGGGACACTCACCCTGGTGGCTGTCCGCACCCTATGACATACGCACCCAGTGGCTCCAGACAGCAAAGGAGGACGATGGGCATTGCCTAGGTCATGCAGGGGCAGCGAAGCTCAAAGTGGTTCCCAGGCTTGTTCCGGGGATCCCGAGGTGGCCAGGGCTTGGAGCCTCAGCAGCCTCACAGGTGGCTCTGTGCGGCCCCGGTGGCTGGTGGCTTGTTGGAGGAGAAAGGCGAGCATCCCCCAGAGCAGCATGCAGCCTGCCTGCAGCACCACTGCTGCCAGGCCCAGAGCCAGGGACACCCGGCACTGCTGTGGGCTGGATGGCAGGGACAAGCCCCAGGCATGATGGCTGCTGGAGACCCAGGAGGGTGAGCAGGGGCTCGTATGGTCTGGCACCGGGGGGATGGAAGGCACTGGGTGTGGGATGGTGTCTGCAGTGGGGGGAGTGTTTTGGGGGGCAGTGGGAGCAGGCTGGGTGCCAGCAGTGGACAAACCCTGCACAGTGGCATGGTCCTGCTCCCTGTCTGGTACAGGAGCACAATGGGACAGGGTGTATGACGCTGGTGGGACTGTGCCTGGTGCAGCAGCCCTGAGCGATGGCGAGAGTGCTGTAGGGAGCATCGAGATGAGGGAGATGTTGGGTGTCCCCCATGGGATGGTGGCTGGCCTCTCTGTGGACACCAGAACAGGAGGCACGTGTCTGGTGGTGGCTGTCAGTGGGCTGGTTGGTGTTGGTGTGGTAGCAGAAGCTAGAGTGGACAATGCAGGCTCTGGGCTGGTGGTCCCAGGAGGCTGTAGGCTTATGATGGCTGGAGTTGGACACAGGCTGAAGGTCTCCTCTGGCACAGCTGGTGATGGTGTGGTGATGGAGGTCTCGGGCAGCACAGTTGGTGATGGTGTGGTGATGGAGGTCTCGGGCAGCACAGTTGGTGATGGTGTGCTGATAGAGCCCTTCAGCAGCACAGTTGGTGGTGTGGTGAGGGAGGTCTCGGACACATTCGTTAAGGATGGTGTGGTGAAGGACGCCTCAGACAGCACAGCTGGGGATGATGTAGTGATGAAGGCCTTGGATGGCATAGCTGGAAATGGAGTGGTGAAGTGCTGCAATCCATCCATTGGAATGGATGGCAACATGGCAGAGGTGACAGATGACAGCACAGTTGGAAGTGTCATGACAGGAGAGGCTGCTAATGAAAGCGTGGTTGTCACTGCAGGGGGCAGCAAGGTTGACATCTCTTGTGATGATGTGGAGGTGGATGGCAAAGATGGAGTAAAAGAAGACAAAAGAGGCTGAGTAGCTGGGCAAATTAAGTGGTCATCCCTCAGCGATGTCACTGCTTGCCCTGCCAGGTGGGGTGGACTCTTGCATGACACCTGGTTGGACAATTTGACCTTCTCACTGTTGTTTAGGATCCAGCTGTGCAGGTAGCAGAGGTTGCAATCACATCTCCATGGGTTCCCACTTAGATATACTGAGCTGAGCTTCTTCAGTGGGTCCAGAAGCCCTGGAGGAACACTCTCTAGCTGGTTCTTTCGAAGGTTGAGGGTTTTCAGATTTGGGACAGAAACAAAGACCTCATCATGCAGAGCAGAGAGATGATTTGTGTCCAGCTGTAGGTCTGAAAGCTTGCTGAGCCCAGTGAAAGCTCCTCTTGGCAGGGCTGCTAGCTGGTTGTGGGACAAGATGAGTTTGCCAAGAGATGTGAGGTTGACGAAGATGCTGTCTGGAATCATGGCCAAACTGTTCCTGCCCAAGTCCAGCTCCCGCAGGTCTACCATGGTGTCAAAAAGGCAGCAGGGGAGCTCTGTAAGACAGTTTGAACCCAAGGTCAGAAGCTTCAATTTGTTTAAACCAAAGAAGCCCTGAGGTGGGAGAACCCGGATGAGGTTGTGGTCCAAGAGGAGTTTCTCCAGGTGAGGCAGACCCCTCAGAAGCATGGGTGGCAGCACCCTGAGCCTGTTGCTCTGCAGGTTGAGCTCCAGCAGCCCTGTCTGTCTGTCCAGCAGCCCCTCCGGGAGGTCCTGCAACTCATTCTCATAGAGCCGGAGGACTTGCAGCTGCGCAAGTTTGCTAAAGGCATCTCCAGGAAGAGCGGTGATCCTGTTTCTGGCCAGGTCCAAAAACGTTAGATTGACAAGAGAATCAAAAACGCCTTCTGGAAGAGAAGGGATTGCATTGATGTGCAGGGAGAGCTCCCCCAAACTTACCAGCCCATCAAACAGTCCTTTAGGGATGTATCTGAGGTGGCTGTCTCTCAGCTCCAGCCTCTGCAAGCTTGGGAGGTTTTGGAAAGTTCCCACAGCTAGTTCTTCTAACAAGGCACCAGAGATGTCCAAGTCCCTCAGGTTGTCCAAATTATCAAAGGCTCCAGGTTCGATTGTCTTGATCTTGTTGCCAATAAACAAAATCTTGACCAGGTTGGGCATGTACCTGAAGGCACCTTTCCTTATAGCAGTGATGCTGGTTTGCACAAAGATCATCTCAGAAACAAAGGGCTTTGCAATCTTTGGGATCTCTTTGACATCATTTTTTGCTCCTCTATAGATCTCCTGGTAGTCTTTGGGCATTTCATACAGATCTTCTCCCAGGGTTTGATCCTGGCATTTATGGAAATGGAAGGAAAGGAAGAAAAGGAAAAGGAAATGCTGGTACATTGTCCTGAAAAAGAGGTTGTAAAAAACAAGTTATGAAGAAGAAAAATAAAAATCTCTTTCCACAGCTCATGCACTGTGGCACCACACAGCTGCTCAGCTCTTGGGACTCTTCACACATCATAATTCATGAGAAAAAGAGACGCCAGACAAGCCAATATACACTGCATTTACAAAAGTTTGCTGCTGTTGCTATCCAGGGATAGAGAGGAAGTGAGAGCGAGCCAGCTCGTGGCTTAGCACTGGGAGACATTCCAAGAGGAACAAAGGCGGGATGGTCTGTTCCCTGCCTCTCCTTCTCCCAGGTCTGGGCTGTAGCTCAGCATCTGTTTGGGTGAAGAAGGCACAGTGCTGCTACCCATTAGCACTGCCCTGGTGCGTCTGGTTACTCAGCAGGGCAACAGCTCATTCATGCGACAACAGAATCAGACAGCCCTGTGCTTGTTAATGAGGGATCAGTAAGGATCCCAGGAGCCAGTCAACACCAGATGACCTTGTTTACTTGGAATTTTCACGCTGTGCTGGATGCACTTGCTATTTCATTGGTGCTTTTCTCAGTCCAGGGGTCATTTAAAACGCAGCTTCTAAGCGTCTCTTTCCGGGATTCTTGCTAATTGCATTATATTTTGGCCTTGGTTATGAAGCTCTGTCAGATAAAAATGGTTAACTTGTGAGCAGCAACCAACTTTTAGAGCAAGGCTCATTAAAACACTAAAAAGTGTCCTCAGATGAAGTCTTTAATACCTAAGATTTAGGGCTCTGATCTGCAGTTAGGAAGTGAAGTCACAGATGGACACCCACCAGTCATGTAAAGCCCATCACTTCCATCCAGTCATTTGGAAACACTCAGCTAACACATTAGCTGGAGTTTTACTGCCATGAACATCGCACCAGGACTGTGGTTTCCAGCTTCACAGGCCTGGGTGGGAGCAAGGGAAGGGCTGTGGGTTGCTTCTTGGGTGTCCATCAAAGCTGATCATGCACAAAACCTTGTGTTGGGAGGATAGATTTGCTACAAAAAGCCTTCTAATTGTAAAAATGTGTAAACTGCGAAGAGGTTAGCAAATACAGAAGGCCAAGAGACACTTCAAAGAGAAACCAATGTGAGGTGATGTATACTGCCAGCCGTCCCAAGAGGTTTCCCAGGGCAGAAGACGCTGCTGATCCCTGCCCATCCTTTTCCTACAGAGACTTGGAGCTGCGAGTGCTTAAGTGCCCGCTTCACTTCAGCTGCAGGAGCAGCACCATAGGCTAAATGCGCATGTGGGGACGGCTGGGCTGAGTGCATGGGCATGAAAATAAGCAATTGGGAACTGCAAAGCTCTTAAAGCCCTCCCTCACCCCATCTGGCTGCAGTGGATCTCATCGTGGTCCTGTACTTGTGCCACCCTCCAGCAGCACAGGGACACTGAGGGACAGCCCCAGCTGACAGTGCTCAAGCCTCTCCTGCTCCATGCTGCAAGGAAGCCATCAACAGCTCCCCAGAGCAGCCCCTTCCAGCACAATTTAAACAGCAAAACACAGTGGCTTGCATCACTTACTTGGCTGAGCGCTTGCAAATGAGTCCAGCTGCCGGAGCGACAAGTGAGGCCACCAGACAGGGTCCATCACCTGGCCAGCTCTTTATCCGCAGCGCAGGCACAGGGCTTGTTTTCATGTGAGGTCAGGGCTCAGGCCTGGGTGGGGAGATAAGGGATGGCCGTGGAGCAGGCAGTGGAGCTGTGCCCCCTGTACTGGTGGCTGTTGCTGAAACCCCTCAGAGAGGATGCGGGCACGTACTCACTAGGCGTTATCTGCTGACGCCACTTGACTCGTCACGTCCAGGGAAACCTGAAGATCTCCAAGCCAGTCTGTTTTGTAGCCGATGGTGTCTGCAGTGCAGTATATCCACCAGTATAACCCACCAGCTTCACCAGCACCACCCCCACTAACACAACAGAAAGGAGTTTTCCTATTTGAAGCTATTCTTATTAAAAATATTCTGCTGTTTGCTCCCTCAGGAATTAGCTTGCATACCTAAAGACGCTGCTCTGAAGCCATCTGTTTGAGCTTGGAGCAGGGATGACTTCTGTGGCAGGACACGTGCACTGACACCCAGACTGTCGGCTCAGTGCTACACCTTCACACCTTGCTGTCTTCAGGCCTGGAGCTGTGTTGTGTTCTCCCCCACCCAGCACAAGCCAAAGGCACCCAAGCCACAGTGACACCCAAGGCTCCTGTCTGGGGCAGGGCATCTTGTGGAAAGAAGCACACTGTTTGGTGCAAAGACTTAAAATGACATTGCTTCTCAATGGATAATAGCACTAATTGCATTCAAACATTTCTTCATCGGTTTCCACCTGCTCTTATTAGGGCTCAGCCGGTGCTTGCTGGGCTTCATTATACCTTTCCTGGCAGATTCAAAACCACTCAAACTCCTGCAAATTTTCAGCAGCCTTATCCTTTTCCAGCATCAAAGCCATGTGTGTCCAAGCCTCTACTTGCTTGGTGGCAGGTTACTCTGTGGGCTACAGGGTGATGGGAGCCAAGGGTGGATAAGAAAGCTCATAGTGGAAGTGATATCAGCCTTTGCCTGCCTCAGCATGGCAGCTGTGCCAGAATCTGGGAAGCTGCAGCCAGCCACAACATCCCTGGTCCAGACTGAGGTGGCCATACAGGATCACCTGGGAGAAGGCAGCAGATCAGTGGCAGTCCCCTGTGAGGACCGTGCGGGACTGTGTCTGGGGGTGCAGCGTTGCCCATCTTCCTCCCAGGAGCAAGGGGCCAGCAGTCCGGAGCACGGCCGGGATCACAGCCCGCAGCAGGAGCAGGTCGAGCTGACAGGACACGGTCTCTCCGGGGAAAGGGCTGGCAGGAACGCACAGCTCCAAGCAAGCACCCCGGCTGCCCTGTCCCTGCCTGGCCGGGGCTGGTCGGGCTCTCCCGGCGCCGCGAGGTCCCGGAGCGAACCGTGTCCCAGCGGCCGCAAGATGGTGCAGCAGCCTCGGACGTGCGCCTCGCACACGCACACGTGAACGCACCCACAACTCGCTCCTGCTCTCTTAGGGGAGCACCCCCCTTACCTGCCACCCCTGGGTGGGCAGCGCCGCAGGGACTCCGCACCATCTCCATGGTCCCCAAGCCTCCCCGGGGCAGTGTCCGGGGCTGCGGGCCCATCACTGCCAGGGGGGGATGTGGGACCTGTGGGGCACAGCCCTGGGCTGGAGCCCTCCTGCAGCCAGGCAGCACGTCCCCTCGCTGGGCAGCACTTGCCATGTCTCCCTTGGACATCCCAAAGCCGTGCATGCCAGGGGTTAGTGCCAGGCTGCAGCTGTGTCCCTGTGCTGCTGAGGGAAAGGGGGGCAGGAGGTGGGCCTGGGGAGCTGCAGTAGGCAGGGGTGAGCGTGTCAGAGGGTGGCACCTGCACCCTGCCAGGCACCTGCACTCATGCACACACCACGCACAGCCCCAGGCAAGTTCCTATCGCACCACAGTGATACCTGCACCATTTCCTTCTGATACATAGACAGAGGCAGAACAGTGTTTCCTCTCTCTTTGCCATGATAACTGGTTACACAGAAATAACAGATATATTTTAATTATATTTGAAATATACAGGAAGAACACAGCTGCGGGAATAAATACCACCAGGTCAGCTTCTGTGGAGAGCTCGGTGACAGCTGGTGACCATGGTAGGGGGAGCAGAGCAAGACGGGGTGCTGATTCCCAGGCTGGTTCAGAGGTTATCAGTGCAAGAGCAGAGCAGAATCAGGTGCCTGCCTGAGATCTAGGGTGCAGCTGGAGGACCTGGAGATGTGACCTCATCCCCGCTCTGTGCGGTGACCAGCACATTGACCTGCAGTGTGCCACAGCGGGAATGCAGCACCCAGGCCCCCTGGTACACTGGCCCCAGCCCTGCTGCCTGCCTGGGAGGAGGAGAAGGAGGAGGGAGGCGAAGGCTGAGCTGCTGGCAGCTTGTGGCATCACAGGCCATGCTTATGGTGCCCTCGGGGTTCCTGTAGGTGCACTGCCCCGAAGCATGCTCCCCGTTCCAGCCCTCTTCCGGGGGGACACCCGGTGCTCCCGAGCACTGCAGCTGCCCGTGGGGGATCTCCAGCAGGGATCGTCCCTGGAGAGCAGCTGGGCTGGCACAGGAGGCTTGTGCATGGGTGAGGGGCTCAGCAAAGCCCCGGAGCCAGCTCAGGAGATAGGCAAGGTGGCAGTCACAGGCCCAGGGATTGCTGCCCAGCCCCACTCGCACCAGCTCCTCATTGGCATCAAAGAGTCCTGGAGGCAGGCGGGCCAGGCGGTTGTGGTCCAGCATCAGGGCAGTGAGTAAGGGCAGCCCGCTCAGCAGCCCAGCCGGCAGGGTGGAGAGGTTGTTGTGGCTCAGATGCAGGTTTGCCAGCTCTGCCAGACCCTGGAAAACCCCGACAGGGAGGTGATTGATGGAGTTGTATGACAACACCAGGGTCTGCAGCACAGACAGGTTGGCAAATAGTCCCTGGGGCAGCATCTCCAGCTCATTGCGAGCCAGCGAAAGGTGGATGAGGCGAGGGGTGCCGGTGAAGAGGGTGGCAGGCAGGGTGGCCAGGCGGTTGCCCTCCAAGCTGAGGACAGTGAGGTTGTGGAGATCAGCAAAGATGTCAGGGGACAGGCTGCCCAGAGCGTTGTGCTGCAGCTGCAGCCGCCGCAGCTCCCCCAGCCCCACAAAGGCACTGGCTGGCAGCTCCTCCAGGCGGTTCCCATCCAGGTGGAGTTCGGACAGCCGGCCCAGCGCCCCAAAAGCGCTGTGGGGCAGCCGTGTCAGCAGGTTGTCACTGAGTTTGAGGAGGCGGAGGGCGGTGAGAGGGGCCAGCAGCCCTGCCGGCAGCTCGGTCAGGATGTTCTGCGAGAGGTCCAGGGTCTGGAGGTACCGGAGCGGGTGGAAGATGCCGGGGGGCAGTGCTTCGATCCTGTTCCCAGGCAAGCGCAGGTCCTGCAAGCAGCAGGCATCGGCAAAGAGCCCTGGCTGCAGGGAGCGGAGGGCATTGGCACCCAGGGAGAGCTTGCTGAGGCTGGGCAGACCCACCAGCACCCTGGGGCTGACTGCTGGCAGAGGGTTGCCTGACACCTCCAGCTCGGTGAGGCTGGGCAGCCCTTGAAAGGCACCGTCCTCCAGGTCCTGGATGTTGTTGTTGAGGAAGACCAACTTGGTGAGGGTGGTGCTGGAGCCCAGAGCCCCACTGCGGACACTTCTTAGGGCGGTCTCCACAAAGAAGAGCTGGGTGGCATTCCCTGGCAGGCCCGCTGGGATCTCCCACATCCTCTCGTCCGAGCAGAAGACTTTGGAGGTGTCATAGCACTGGCAGCTGGGGGGGCAGGGTAGGGGCAGCCCCCTCACCAGCAGGAATCCCAGGCCCAGCAGCATGTAGACCACCAGCCTGCACTGGAGAAGGAGTCAAACCTCATCCTCTGCCTCAGTGAGGCAGAAATCTGTACCAGCAGGCAAGCGCTGCTGAGGAAGTGGCTTCCGTGGCCAAAAATGCAGCAGGAGCAATCTGGGGCACTGCCGGAGCACGCAGCTGCCAGCCCATGGGGCAGCCCTCCATCCCCAGCTGTCTGCACCACTCAGTGCTCCTCTTGTGGGAATAGAGAGTGCTCCCTCCACAAATCTCCCCCTGCCTGCTCCATGTGGAGCGTCAGGATGCTTACCCTGAATCCCAGCCCCACTCTAGCCCACCCTGTCACAACAAGGGTGGTGCCACCCTCACTAAAGGTCCCCACATCCTTTGGGAGGAAGCATGTGAAGCACAGGGTTTGCTGCACACAGTGGGTGATGGGGACAACACTGCAGGGCTCCCCTGCACTCAGTGACGAAAGGAGCAGAGTCCACCAGCAGTAACTGCCCGTCATATACTTCATCAAACCTGCCTGAGGGACATTGAGTTGGACTGAATGTCTCTTCCCAGTTCATGGGATGCACTTTTTGAGGCAGTGGCCTCCAGACCTTTGCCAGTCCATCCCCACTTGGGATATATTGCCACTGCTGCTGCATGACAGGGGATGCTGCCCATCTCCAGCAATGCCCACCTGCAGACACCACTCACAAGTGGGGTTATCCTGGACTTGGTGCTCTGCAGCAGTGTTGGGTTTCACTTTTTCTTTCCACTTTCCACCATCCCACTTGTTTTCACCTGAACCAACAGCGATTCCCACCTATCCCAGGCCCCCTGAGTGGCAGGGCCACCACTTACCGAGTATCGCATCGCAGAGGCTACCATCGAGCCCGCAGCAGGTTTGCAGGGAGGCTGCTCACCAAGATGAAGATGTTTTCTGGGGCAGATGGGAAACCTGCAGGGAGCTGTTCTTGCTGGGGCGGAGCTGCCCTCACTGCTTATCGGCAACAACAACCGGTGTCCTTGGACCGCATCAAAAATAACCCAGCCGCAGGGGGACTGGAGGCGAAGCCAGAGTCAGCTGCTGGTGAGCATCCTGGCAGGGAAACGGGGTCCCGGCCCCGGACATCCACTGGCCGGAGGATGGTGGCAGGGTGCTGCTGTCACAGCTGGCACTGGTCCCACACCAAGATCAGCACGCTTGATTCCCACCGAGATTTCTTGTAGACTTTATGAAATCTCACTGGGAAATAGTGCAAACACACATCTCTGGCATGAGAGAGGGGACCAGGCATAGCTCAGCAAGGCAATGTCATGGGGAGGGAACCACCCTGGACCATCACTTTGAGATGCATCATGTGTTTTGCATCCGATGAAGTGCACCCAGCTGGCCATGGGATGGCCAGAGGGGACTGTGGACCAGCTGTATTCCCTGGGAGCTTGCAATCCACTTAGGAGAGCAGCATACACCACCATGAGGGCTGCCTTGTAGGGGCCTGTGTTGGAATAGGCTGGGGTGGCAGCTGCCATGGGAACACCTCGAGGTGCAGGAGGAGGGACACTTATGTGCGTTCAGCCAGGCTGATGGAGCAGGCAGTGAGCACAGAGAAACTCAGCTGCTGCAAGCCCATGGCAGCCAGCTCTGAAGGGAGCCATGCAAGCTCCCTACCACCCTGGGGTGGCACTGGGTAAAGTGTGCAGGAGGCACTCAGTGTCTCCATCAAGAAGCTTGTTGAGGTCTCAGCTCACTCTTCAAAAGCTATTCCCCTGCTGTTGGACGGCTGAGCCCTCCTTGGTCCTGCACCCCAGGTTGGAGTCCATGGACCAGCACAAGCTGTGCAACCACAGCCCACTGACCCTCTCCTAAACTCACCAGACTGTATGGAGTTTTCCTCAGTGAAAGAAAAATCTCTTAGGAGTGAAGATCAGGCACACCTCCTGTTCCTGCTGGGTCATTGTGTCATTCCCCAGCTGTGCACCGTGGAGGAGCAAATAAACAGTTCTTAGCACTGGGGATGGACAACTGCTTTTTAATGGAGAGGTCACAGAGAAGCACCGAACAGCCCCGCTGCAGTCCCGTGTCTCCCACTGCCATGCAGGTCCCAGTCCAGAGGAGCATCCTATAATGTACACAAGTGTGGGGCTGCTTGTGCTTGCCTGGCTCCTGGGGCTCTCATCCCATGGCAGCAATCCCCAGGCAGCCCAACACCACCACCACACCATGTGCAGAGGTGAGCTGGAGCCTCAGTGGCCGTGCTACAGCTGGAGCAGGCAGGGTGGGCGCTGGGTGCAGCTGCTGCAGGGGCATGGTGTGGCAGCCACCTGAGAACTGCAGAGCAGCAGAGCTTCCTGATCCCCCCCCCCCGCTGTATACTGCCAGCATCCCCGCTGCCCGAGGGACGTGCAGGCAGCAGGGCTGAGCAGGCAGCGGGGCTGGGCACATACAGGGGGATACTCGCAGGAGGAAGAGAAAGGAGCATTGGCAGGCAGTGCAGGGCCAGGTTGTTCACTAGCTGATGAAGGATGCAGAGGGTATAGAGGCAGCGAGGACTAGGGATGGGATGCAGCAAACGCCGCCCCGGCACGCTCCTTCCGCCTTCCGGCGTAAGCACAGGAACTCTCGCAGCCCCTGCTGATACTTCACCCCCATCCTCCCGCACGGTAATTCCCCCTCACTCAGCAGGGGCCGTGGGGCACAGGAGAGGCAGCAGGAGGGGGCAGGAGGCTGCGGCCTCCAGGGAAAGCACTGGCTGCCTGCGGGCAGGGCGGCAGCATGGAGCGGTGCGGGCGTGCCAGCCCGGCAGCAGCGCCCAGCCCTTCGGCGAGGGCACGGCAGCACCGGGTGTGCGGCTCCTGCCCGGGCAGGGGCAGAGGCTGGGGCATGGCGGGAGCAGCGGGCAGCAGGCGGTGCTAGGACAGGCAGCACTAGAGGGGACAAAGCAACGTGAGGCATAAGGGAGTCCTGTTTGAGTTAAGCACCATCATGACCAGGCTGTGGCTCTCTGCTTGAGGGGTTCCCTCAGCATCCTCTCTGCTGGCCCCCGGGCAGGGGATAAGCACAGAGGCAGGAGGGGCTGGGAACAGGGCAGCCATGGGAGGTCACCCAGATAGACAACCTACTGCAGAACAAGGGCAGGGCAAAGCAGAGCAGGACAGGGGACATGCAGCACACACGGTGATTGTGGCTCATCCCAGTCAGCAAAGGCAGCTGATGCAGAGCCACAGTCATGTCCCTTGGCTCCCTGGGGAGGGAATGCTCCACCAGTACCTTAACCCCAAGGTCTGCTGGGTGCTCACGCTTCATTAGGCGCCTTCATCCTCATAAGAACAACGTGGCTCTTCTTCCTGCAGCCGTAGACCACCAGTGCCACCAGAGCGGCAAGCAGGGCCGCACACACCAGCACAATGACCGCCACCACCACACCACTCTGTGTGCTTGTCAGCCCCCATTGCCCCCTCTCCTCTTCCTCCTCCTTCTCCTCCTCCTCCTGTGGGGAGACTGGCAGCCCCATGGGAGGCTCCGTCCAGGCACCCTCCGGCAATGCCACCTCAGAGGGGCCAGCAGGGAGTGGGGTGCTGGGATGGGGGGAGGCAATGGAGGGCAGGTGGATGAGGAGCTGGTCCTGCTGCAGCCCAGCGATGGGGGTGCCCCGCAGGGAAGGGGGCTGGGCACAGATGGGGGGTGTCTCGGCCACCTTGTGGGGGTTGTCCTCCAGCCAGCCCCGCAGGGGCAGGATGCCCTCATCACAGCGCCAGGAGTTGTTGTGCAGCTTCACCTCTCGTAGAGCAGCCAGGGGGGAGAAGATGCCGGCGGGCAGGTACTCCAGGGCGTTGGAATGCAGCTGCAGGTGCTGCAGCCCTGGGGTGGTGCTGAAAAGGCCCCGCGGCAGTGTCTGCAGCTGGTTGTGGTGCAGGGAGACTTTCTGCAGCTTGGGCATCCCCTCCAGTGCCTGGGCATCCAGGCGGCGCAGGGCGTTGGAGTGTAGGGACAGCTCCAGCAGCTCTCCCAAACCCTGGAAAGCACCCCTTGCCACGGAGCGCAGCCGGTTCTTGCTGAGTACCAGGAGCTGCAGCTGGGTGAGGTTGCCAAAGACAGCTGCAGGGAGGGTAGAAAGCTCATTATCGTAGAGCCACAGCTCCCGCAGGTCGGGCATGGGTCCGAAGGCACTGGGGGAGATGTCCCGCAGGCGGTTGACGTGTAGGGTGATCTTAGCAAGGGCACGCAAGGGCAAGAAGACGCCGCTCGGTAGGGTGGTGAGGAGGTTATTGGACAGGTAGAGCTTCTGCAGGTTCCCGTTGTGCAAAAAGAGCTCTGGGGACAGCGTCTCCAGTTGGTTCTGGTGCAGCCCCAGCTCCTGCAGCTCAGGCAGCCCATCAAAGGTGCCCACTGGGATCTGCCGGAGCCGGTTCTCATAGAGCCGCAGCACCTGCAGCCGTGCCAGCCGCTCGAAGGCCCGGTGCGGCAGGTGGTCGATGTTGTTCCTGGCCAGGTTGAGCTTGGTAAGGCTGGTGAGCTGGTCAAACATCCCTTCCTTCAGCTCCTGCAGGTTGTTCCCGTACAGCTGCAGCTCCTTCAGGTTGCTCAGGTGGGAGAAGTGGGAAGGCTCAACCTGGAGGATCTGGTTGCTGGAGAGGAGTAGAGACTCCAGCTTGCCCAGGGGCTCAAAGACCTGCACGGGGAGCTCCTGCAGCTTGTTGCTGGACAGGCTGAGGTAGCGCAGGTCGGGCAGGTGCTGGAAGGCCCTGGGGCTGATGCGCGACAGGTTGTTCTTCTCAATGCGCAGCCCGATCAGTAGGGAGGCGTTGCCAAAGGATGCGTCGCCCAGCTCAGTGATGAGAGTGTTGATGATCTGCAGGGTCATGGTGTTCTCAGGGATGGGGCTGGGGACTGTAGTGATGCCAGCACCGGAGCACTCCACCTGGGCAGTGCGGACGCACTGGCACTGCTCTGGGCACTGGCCACTGGCCAGCTGGATGCCCACCAGCAGCAGCAGCCACTGCTGCCAAAATCCCTGCTCCATTAGGCCTGCAGGAAAAACAAAGGAGGGGGGATCAGCAATTTCCCAGCTCCCTGGGCCTCCACCAGGGGTGGGTGCTGCTTCCTCCCTGGGAAAGGCCACCAAGGCTGTGGCCATCCTGCCCCCAGCATGGCAGCAAGGCAGAAGAGGGTGGTCAAGAAAGGCTGGGGACAGGCACCCAGGCAGGAGAGCAGGGCAGGACAGAGCTGGGGGCTGCAGTGCCTGTCTGCCATACCACAGCTATTAGTGGCATCACTGGTGTCTCCCTCACTCAGCTCCTGCAGCGGCCAGGAGTGTGGTTTCCTGTTTCGTAGTGAGTGTGGTAAGCAGCTACCCGCGGTACCGGCCTGACATCACCAAGCAGCCCAGACCTTCACCAGAGATGGCCTGCAGCACCCCTCAGCAGGGTAGGCCCCAGGAATCCTGCATAAGGACAGGAAGAAAGGCGCTCCCCAGCATACTCAAGCACCCTCCTCCTGGCTCTAAGCTCTTGTGGAGCCAAAAGCCGCACCGGCACCCACTGCCAGGGCATGCTTTAGCTCCAGTCCTCAGGAGCCTGGGGCAGTGGGACCCTCTGCCAGCTGCCCAGCCCAGGCTGGGTACACAGGTGGCCTGTCTGCACTTTATCCCCAGCAAAAGATCTTGGCCCTGGCCAATTTTGGCTGTGAAAGTGGGGTGTCTGATGTGCAGGCTGGTCCCAGAGGTAGTGCCCAAAGAAACCCTAAAGCCTATGAAGAGCAAGGGCTTTGCAGTGAAGCCCTCCATCATCCTATAAAAAGCATTGCCACTATAGACACCCTCTCCTCCCTCATCTGGCCTGGGAGCTTCCTCCCTCCCTAGATTAAAGCAGCAGTGTTGTGCCAGGCTGGCATGGAGCAGTCCCTGCTAACAGCTTCAAGTGGCACAAAGGATGGAGAAACCTGTGTCCCCCCCATTTCTGAGCACAGCTCAGCCAAACGGGCAAGTCCAGCAGCACAGAGGTCCAGGTGCGGTACCTCATCTGGCACAGCACCCCAGGGTGCTGGGGCACAGCCCCTGCCCTATGCTCTGGGCTCCTTCCAGGGAGCACGCTTACTCTCCAGCAGGGAGGGAGGAACCCTTCACAAGCTAGCACAGTTTATGTTTCCCATATGGAAACAATCTGCATCCAAGAACAGCTTTGTTTATAGCAAGCCACTTATAAACTTCCCCAAACTCTGCACATCAAAGCCCAGCTCATGTCACTCCCTGGTAAGGCGGCTCAGAGATCATCCACACTGGAGCGTCCTTCAGGAAAGACAGCTGAAAACAATTTATCTCTTCTTTTCTTCTAGGGACAAAAAGCAGCTTACAGAACAAGGGGCTGAATATTCCTTACCACTCAGCCCCTCATCATCCTACTACTAACTTCAGGCCCCATAATCTTACTTTGTCCCCTTAATTTTCTCTTTTGGTTATCATTTAAGATACGTTGCCTATATAACTAATTCAGCTCCCACAATATCATCGCGCTTTGTTGGAGAACCTTTGCAAGACAAACATCTCCATCAAATCAAACGATGCTGAACATGCAAACCCCTCACCCTTCAAACCTGTCCCAGGAGCCCCCCTGACCCAGGGCCACTCACAGGAGCAGTAGCAGAGAGGAGACTTACCCGAGTGTCCTGCAGCTGCAAGCGCCGAGTGAGCACAGCTCTGAGCTGACAACAGAGCCAAGTGTGGTTCATGCTTCCCCTCCCAGTATATAACCCGTCCAAATCAATGAATCAGCACAGGGGCAGTGGCGAGGTTAGGGAAAGCGCTGGAGCAGAGTTGCTTCCAACTTGTTTCCTCAGCAAACAGACCAGGAATCTCAAGGATGGAGTTTTGGGTTTCCCTCTCCTGAACCTCAGTGCTCTTGTCTGAAGACAAGCAGATGGCCCTATGAACATGGGGGGTTCATGTCAGCCAGTGCCCAGATAGCAGCTCGGCCCTGGGAGCCCCTCTTGGTCCCTGGTGCGACAGGGGTGAGTGCTCCCATCCATGGCGTCAGGCAAGACAAAGCCAGGTCCCATGGTACAGTCCTGCCTTCCTAGCACACATTCACACTGCTCTGCCCCACGGCATCACCTTGGCACATGCACAGTGCTTGCCTCTCCAGCTATGGCTCCTGACAGTGTCAGGACCTCCAGCCATGCCCCAGGCCAGGGCCAGCAGTGCAGGCAGCTCCCCCCAGCATACTGACCCTGCCTGGGATTCACCATCCCAACCACAAACAGGCCAGGAACTCAAGCACCCACCCCAGGGCTCTGTCCCACAGAAACCTGCCCGTCCCAGCCAGGGAGTGGTCACCAAACAGGGGTCAGTAGCACTGCTGGTGCTAGCCAGAGGTCAGGCTGCTCCAGAGAGCCCTTGGCAAGCCAGATCACCTCCCACTGCCAACACCATGCCTGTGGGCACTGAGAGACCCCCTCAGCATCAACTGTAGGCAGCCTTTCAACCCCAAAGTGGTACGTGCTGCCATCTCCCAGGGGCTGCCATGGCTACAGCCAATGTGCTGCTCTTCATCCTCAGCAGCCCTGACACATGCGTGACACATCCCACCATCCAGGGGTGTGCAGGAAGCAGGATACAAGCCTGTCCCATCCACTTATTCAGGGGTACCTGCTGTCACCCACGCCCTGTCCCCTCCAGCCCACATGGGTGCACAGGTGTGCCTTGGGTCCCCACCACCTAGCCCACGTCACTACTCCATCACCCACCTTTCCCGGGCAGCCCCTGTCCGGCATCTGCCAGGAACGGATATTGGGGCGGAAGCAGCTAAGAAAAGCCAGTGTGTGTGAGTGATATGGGCTTCCCGGAGCCGGAGCAGCCCCGTGCTAACCACGGGGCAGCTGGAATGTCCCTGACCATGTCTTAATCCTGTCTCAGCCCACCCCTGTTTCCACAGGCTGCAGCAGCCCCTGCTCATGTCCCAGCCAGCACTAACGAGCTGCTCGTGATGGGAACAACATGGGGCTGCCGCAGAGGGGCAGGGACGCTGCCTCCATCCCAATGCAGCCCCATGTCCTGCCGTGCTGCGAGGGAGGGCACAGGGCAGAGCAGGGGATCAGGCATTCTGCTCAAGAAGGGGACCAGATCAGGCTGAACAGCCGACAAGGGATGGAGAGGTGCGTTTCCAGCTGGGATCAGAGAAAGGCAACAGGGATTGTGTGGGAAGAGGGTAGGGAGTGGAACCTCTGCTGGAGACAGCCGCTGCTGATATGGTCGACTGCACAGGGGGCTTAGCTGTCATGGGACATGCCAGATGGCCATGGACACCTTCCTGGATGGGGAGTGAGCACCAAGGCCGGGGCTGCCCCCAGCCATGCTCCCTGCCTGCTCCTGGGGCAAAGCCCAGGCATTTGGGCACAGAGAAGGGGCATTTTGGAATCATCACCCGCAAATGCTTTAACTCACGCTCTATTGACACAGCAGATTTTCCCAGCAATGTGGCTCCCAAAATAACCTTCCCGCTTCCTTGACAGCGGTGCAGCTGGAGGTCAGGCAGCGGCTTGGGAGCTGCCCGCTCCTTGCAGCCCTGGCACAAGAGCAAGGCTCTCATGGCCTTATCACATCCTTATCACTGCCTCTGTCTGCCCACTGCCAGCGCTGCAGGGTTCCTGCCAGCTCTGACTCATCCCAGAAGCACACAGCTTTTCAGCAAGGCAACACAGGAATTAAACCCCAGCACTTCCGAAAAAAACACCACCCCAAGCCCAGTCCAACAGAGGAATGTTGGACTATGCTTCTCCCAACTAGCATGGCCTGGGAGAGACAGGGATGCAGCAGTGGGTACCCTCAAACACCCTGCCCTCGGGATAAGGGTGATCAGGCCGTAGTTCCAATGGCCACACAGAGTACCCAAAGCTTCAGAGGAGCCCAGCTGACAGCCCTGCCAAAATCCCAGCTGCCTCTACCCAGGCCTTGAGAGCCTGGCTCCAGCTCCTGGCCGGGAAGCACAAGGCTGATTTCAAGACATCCCTAAAAATAAAGCAAGGCTGAGTAACAGCACAATCCCGTGCACCGCACCCACAGCATGGAGGGAGCCGCTCCCGGAGGTGAGCACACAGGAGCTTGCCCCGGGCTACGCATAGGGGAGGGAAGCAGATGTGAGAGCCTGGGACAGCCGCACAGACATGCTCTGCACATCTGGAGCGAAGAGGCCGCTCCCCGAGACAGCATGTGGATGTGATTGAGGGTGACATAAGTGTTCTGAGAGGGAGGCTGCTCCTCACAGCTGGGAGCTTGCACGGTGCTGGATGGAGCAAAGCAAGCCTCACACTGCAGGAAGCCCCAGGGTCCAGCAGTGCTCTGGGAATCCTCCCCACCTCCAGCCACACCAGCCAGAGGAACGCTGAGCCCCCCAGACCCCCTGCCTGAGCTCAGGACAATGCAGAGTCATTGCCATGTCCCTGCAGCCCTAAGGGGATGGTGGAGCCCAAGTGTGGCCATCTGCGAGCCCCGGTGTCCACATGAGATTGGGCCAGCAGCACAACCTGTGGTCAGGGCAGGGCTGGGGAGCGGCTCTTTCCCCCAGAGCCCCCAGCACTCCTCGCCTGCACTAACACCGTGTTCTGATGCTGCTCCTCTGTCTGTGGAACAGCAGGAGAGCCCCCGAACTTCCTGCAGGTATTTCTCTGCATGCAGCTGAGCCCACAGGGGGGCTGGAGATCCTGTGGCAAAACCAGTCCCAGACAGTTACCCCTTGTGCTTTGATATAATCCTGCCTGTGGCTCCTGGAGGCTGTCAGGGTCAGGAGCTGGCAGCTCTTGGCCACACTCTCCAAATCACTTGTATTAACAGGACTGGGTTCTCAGCCCCTCCAGGGCTCCCGTCTGTCCTATGCCCGTTGCACAAGCCCTGGTGCTCCCCCATGCCGAGCTCAGCCCCAAACCACCACCACGGGAAGGTTTCAGGAGTCCTCAAACAGCAGCATCACTTCTTTTCAGAGAGGTCCGCCTCGCTCCCACACAACAGGAGGGCCCAGGGTCCATCCATGCTGGCGCAGCTCCAGTGCATTCCCACAGCAATGCCGGGCGGCTCTGAATCACCGGGGACTCGAGGCTGCTTGGAAAAACTCATGTAATCGCTAAAATTAGCAGCCTGTGGGCTGGGCCGGGAGACCGCAGCGCCCATCTGCCAGACAGCTGAGTGTGCTCACCCAGGCCAATGCTGCTCCCCTCTCCAGCTCCCGGCCGAGCCGGCACCCTGCGAGGAACAGACGGGGTGTCCCTATGCTCCACAGCGCTGGGACCCCTATTGCTCTGCACTGCTGCGGAGCGCCCGCCCGCCATGAGGAACCCCCTTGGTGGCCCTGGCTGCTCGCAGCGAGCGGCTGGCCCAGGGCACCCGGCCAGGCTCTGCTCTGCTGAAGGGAGGAGCAGGGTGTTGGCCGGGCCAGGGTCCAGGGAGGGGGTCCCTGCAGTGCTCTGGTGTGGGCAGCACCTCCCGGCCAGGCCGTGCAGCCGGATACAGGCTCAGGAACAGCCAAGGGGGGAAGGAAGGAGCATTAGTGGCTCAGAGCCCAGCTGGGGCCCACGCCACACAAAGAGAGGCAGCAGCAGCAGCCCCTTCCCCACCATGTGCCCATCCTAACCCTTTGAGGAACCCAGACCTGACGGCTCCTCCACAGAGGCAGGACCAAGACCCTACAGTATTTTCAGCACCCTGCTTCTGGAACGCAGGGCCAAGGGGCCCTTACTGCTCACAGCTACTCAATGCCCCATCTCCATCTGCCCTAAGGGATGGGGACATGCCCTGCCTTCCCTGGGGAAGTAAGTGCGTGCCCAAGGTAAGAGCTTTTTGGAAGGAGGAGCAGTCCTGCACCCTCCAGGATGGGCAAGAAGGATAACCAATCTCCAAGCACTAGCATAAGACCCACCACAACTCTCCTGGAGCTCAAGGAAAATGGCATTTAGGATCTCAAGCAGCAGTGAGGCTTGCCTGGCCAGCAGAATCACGTCCTCCAGGCTCGGAAGACACGCAATAGCAGGAGCATGCTGGGTTTGGCGCAGGCTCAGGGCAGCGCTAGGCTGGAAGGAATGCAGGGCCTGTGGCCAAGTCCGCCTGGAGAGATAATCCAAAGCGGAAAGAGCTTGTCAGATGGGCGCTGTGAGAGGGAGGAAGGACCGGCCGGAGCAGGAGGCGATGGTGGGGGGCTGACCCTGCTCATGCAGTGCTGTGTGTTTGCTGCTCAGCTTCACACAGTTCTCCATCTCTGTAAAGCCATCCCTGACAGCCAGGTGGGCCCCAGGGACCCCCTCTTAATACCCCAAGGGGAAGGGGCTTCGTGCCTCCCAAGTGCCCAGGAAAAGCAGGCAGAGGAGTGCACAGCAGCACAGGGAGCCGCTGCCAGCCATCGCTGGCTCCCTGCCCTGGTCTGTTTTCATCTAAATGCACACAAAAGCAGAGCTGGAAGCCTGGCAAGTCCCAGAGAAACACAACAGTCCTGAAGCAGTGATTGTATGAGAAGGGCTGGGCCTGGCGGCAGTGCATCTCTGGGTGCTACTGGACCAGCTGCATACCCTGCGATGAAGTGGGACTCATTCACCATGGACCAAGCAAGAGCCTTTGTCAGGGCTTAGTCACTCATAGACACCCAGGAGGAAAGGGCATGTGAACCCAGACTTTGGCTAAGAAAATGAGGCAGAACACTTCCAAACCTCCAATCTCTGGCTAGGGCAGGGCAAAGCAGGAGCTTCAGGCCTCCTGATCACTGTGAAAGCCTATAAACACTTGCAAGCCCGGCCTTGTCCCATGAGTACATGCCTTTGGCTGCATCTCTTCTCGGCTATTCTGTCATCCCTCGGAAATGCTGTGCTGTGATACTGCGTCTGCTGCATCAGCATCCCCAGGGGAGATATGCTGGTTGGAAGCTTGGAGGAGACATGGCCAATGCTCCATAACGTCACGCAGAGAGACACTGGGGACAAGAACACAGAACACAGGTGTTGGTGGCCTTGAAGGGTCCTGCATCAGCTGGGAAACAGGCAGAAAGTTGCTGGCACCTACAGCAGTGATAAATTCCCTCCTTGCCATGCTGCTCTTCAGGGACTGTACATTCGAGTCCCAACAAGCAAAGCAGAATGGCACCTGCAGTGACATCAGGCTGGAAAAATGGAGCATACTCCCATGGCCTGATATGGGGGATCAAAGCTCCCACTGCTCAGGGATTTCCTAAAGCAGGAACAACTGCCACAGAAATAAGTGTTTGAAGCAACTGAGCAAGTTACGAAGACCCTTGGCTAGGCTGCATTAGTGACGTACTGCAAGTGCTACCGACTAGGATGTGGCCGCAGAGGCAGCTCCTGGACTCATGCTAATCATGACTCTTCATCCCATACAGAAGCCAAGAGTGTGCAGCCAATCCCCTCAGCCACTGAATGCAGATGTACTTTGCATCTACCCTTTCTCCAACAGCAGGGATGCCCCGGACCAGGGATTACATAGCTCCAATCTTTTCCAGCCCACTGTTGCTCCAAGGCCAGCCTGGTGGTGAAGGTTGGGCAGTAGATCTTGGAGGTGTGGGCTGCGGGGACTGGCAAAACCTTTGCCTATACGCTGGTGATGGCAAGCCATCGGAGCCTTGAGACAGCTGCAAGGCAACGCTGCCCAGCGAGAAGCTGCACTTTTCCCAAGGTGCCTCCCTGTTGCCTCCCTGCCCACCACAGCCACTGTCACACTGACCAGGAAGACGTCCTTTCTCCAGGCAAATCAGAGATGGGATATAAACAAACATATCCTTGGATTTCCCAGGCCAGGGAGTTTTGCAGGAAGGGCTGAGCTGTGCTAGACAACAAGCAGTGAATCAGAGGCAGCTCAGAACACGACACCTCAGAGGAAGAGTTAGTAAGGGACCCCTTATTGCTCCAGCCTTTTGTTGTCTGCTGACTTCACTTCCTCGTCTGGCTCAAGTGTGGGGAAAGCCCGATGACAGCACGTAGAGACAAATCATCCTCCTCTGAGCACTTGACTGCACGCGGCCATGTGCCAGAGCCACCACGTGCCAGAGCTCAGCGACTGTGCAACAGCAGTCAAAGGAGCAGTGCAGAGACCCAGCTGGCCCCTCTGCAGAGCTGGAGCAGCCAAAGGAGAGATCAGGAGGATGGCAGCTGCTGCTATCCCACTGCTCTTCCAGGGGATGGACATCAGGGGGTCATACACCCTTATGACAACCAAAGAGTTGCCTTTCATAGAAATCGACAGCGTGCATCTAAAGGCCTATAGCCACGAGCACGCTTCTTCAGTGTCTCACTGAGGCAAACAGTAACCAGCACAACTTCCTCAGTAGCTCAGATTATACTTATCTCCTGCCTGCTGCGAGCAGATGCTTGCGTGGCACCGGCACGACAGCACTGGAGCAGGCACAACACTAAATGGTCATTATAGTTGTCCAACCAAGAACCTAAATTTGTAACAACTGCCTCCTTTTTGAGCATATGCAACTCCCCAGAAAGCTGCATGTTGGGTTTGTGCTTCTCTCTTAAATATATTGCAGCAAATATTCTGGAGGTTGTGTTTATGAATCCAGTCCCAGTTGCTTTGCTCCACCTGTAGTGACTTGTATTTCTCTTTCTTTAGAGACAGCTTCCATTTAGCCAGGCTTGCTAAATTTTATTAAACCTCACACCAGCAAGACAACAGTTACTTAACACCACAGAAGCATACTGTCTCCTTTCACAGCCTAGAAGAGGAATCCAAGTCCAGTAGCAGAGCACCCTGAAACAAAGAAGTCTGTAGAACAACGCACAGCCTAGAGTAGCACACAGCAGGGAACAAGGCACAGACCTGCAGCAAATGCAGTCCCCCTTCACCTCAGGCATGTAATGTGCCATTTCAAGGCCATCCAGGAAAGACCTCAATATTTAGAAAGTTAGTAAGGCTACAAAAGGACTACTATAGTGTCTCCTGCCCAAGGAGCCACAGATCCACTTCCAGAGGCTTTTAAGAATAAGATCAGAGCTTTTAAGAACAAGCTAAGTAACTTTACAAAGTTTACAAACAAAATACATCAAGTTTCTATTTCCTAGCTCAGCACCTTACTTACTTTCCTCTGGTTAAGCTAGAGGAAAGCACTGTTACCTTTAAATGGTATCCCTTACCTTCTGCCGTGTCCTGGAAAGGGTCTGAGGGCAAAGCAAAAACTAAGACACCTGCACTATCCCATTCGGGGGGG